>JH792556.1:92323-109596 GCA_000291705.1 Sphaerulina populicola P02.02b
TCTCTCTCTCTCTCTCTCTCTCTCTCTCTCTCTCTCTCTCTCCCACTCTCTCTCTCTCTTCCTCTCTCGCTCTGAATCCTACGCCATTGATCTTCAACAGCTTCACACAAGTATATCGCACCAAAGTCCGAGGTCAGTCAGTCAGTCAGTCAGAGAGAGAGATATATTATACTTTCTCTGATGCGACGCGAGCTCTTTTAAACATGGACGTAGGAGGTAATACCACTAACCGATAGAATGATAGGAGCCATAGTGAATTCTGCTATCAATTTCTAAAGCACCGTCTCGCTTACAAATGTGTGTTTAACAACATGACCGGCACAATAGGTACTATATATGAGGCATTGGTGAATCACCACGAGCTAGTGGCAATTATTTGACTAAACTAGTCTAACTCTCAAACACACAATCAACATGTATGTTCAAGTACAAGGATCTACGCTGGAGAATATATACTACAGCGCATACATATGTACCTCCTACCAGTAGGTACCTACATGTATACCCTCACCTCTTTTCTCACACACCGAAGAACATCATCAAGATGCTGTTATTCACTTCTCCCCCAAAACCATCCCCTCCCCGCGCCCTCGCAACGGCAGCAGCAGCATCAACAACAACAACAACAACATTATTATTATTATTACTATCAACATTCGCAACCGCCACATCCGCCACCCGCCTCATCTGGGACGGTCGTCTCAACAACTACACATCCGCCGAATTCCTCTCCAACTGGAGCTGGTCCAACCCCATCGGACCCTACCAATACTACATCCACGGCTCCGGCTCCGTCTCCGACTACATTTCGCTCTCGTCCGCCTACAAAAACCCTCACGACACGACGTCGCTCCGCGGCATCCAGCTCAGTATCGACAATACATCGAGTTGGAATGGACAAGATATGATGCGAACGGAATTAATACCATTTTCGACGAGCACGACGGCGAAGGCGAAAATTAATGAGTCGAGAGTGATTTATCATTTTTCTCTACAGTATACTCATGTGAATCCTCCTTCGCAAACGGAAGAACATCAGATTTGTTTTTTTGAATCGCATTTTATGGAGTTGAAATATGGACCGATTCCTTCTTCTTCTTCTTCTTCTTCTACAACAAATTCCTCCCTCCTCCACTTCCTCACCTCCAGCACAACCACCTCGCACTGGAACACCACGCTCCTCCCAGGAGTGTGGCACAACATGGCCTACGACATAGATTTCACCTCTCGCACAGTCTCCTTCTACCACTCCATCGGCGGAGAAGATTTACAACTGCTCGTGGGTCCCATTCCCGCAGAGACGTACTCGGATGGGAAAGATTGGCATTTGGGAGTTTTGAGATTGCCAGAGGGTGGTGGTGGTGGTGGGAAGAAGAGTGGACTCAGAGAGGATTGGAACTTTTCCGGCGTGTGGATTGAGGAGGGGGAGATTACGACGAGCATTGGAGGGGGAGCTGCTTCTTTTGAGTAAGGGGAGAGGGAGTGAGGGAAGTTAGAGGGGGGGAGAGGAATCATCAAAGAAAAGACTCTCTCTCTCTCTCTCTCTCTCTCTGACAGTGTCTCCCAGCCTACCTACTGATAAGCAACAATCAGAAGCTCCGCAATGGTGAAATTACTCAATAAATCATGTTTCCAATCCATCTCACGACCTGTTTTTTTTCCGTCTATAACCCCCACATGCAATCACCGCTCTTGTCTTGTCCAAAAATGACCCCGTACACTCCTCAAATGCCACGCCATCCTGACCTTCCAAACGCCCTCCTACGAGCTATCATTCCCCAGATCCACGCCTTCATACAGCTTGTTTCTCGATTGACTGATCCCACCTCCCGGATCCAGCTTCTGTAGAAATTCCGGTGGAACAGAGGGAATATAGCGCCGTTCTCGTTCACGATTCACACCTCCAAAGCCCGATCCATACGATATGAGCATGTCCGTGCTCGTGGGTAAGTGGAAAGGCAGCAAGAGGGCAGGGTTGAGAAGATTACTTTCGGGAACGTCTTCTTCATTGTCGTAGGTGGGCGTACCCGGTGGCAAGGGAGAAGCGCCGCCGTTTCGAGGAGAATGGGCTTTTTGGGCTCCTCCGGGTGTGGTAGGAGTCGATGGAAGCTCTTTGCCAGCACCGCTTGTTCGGAACGAAGGGTGCGGTGCTTTCGGTCGACTCTTGACTTCTTCGATATGTCGAAGTGCAGGACGCGTCAGGGATTTCTCGCCAACCTCTGCGCGATAGTGTTTCACGGCATGCAAAAGCTGCTTGATAGATAGATTGGGTAGTTGTTGGAGAGTCGTTTCCATTCCGTCACGATCTTCACCCATAGAAGAGAAGCATTGAAGCCATTGGAGGAGCTGAACGACAGGGCCTAGATGCCGTCTGGCTGTCTCTACTGTGGGCTCGCCGGTGGCTGTCGTTTCGCCATTGGCATAGTGCTCGGGCTGTCTGTTGTTCGTTCGCGCCCAGTCTTCGAGCATGGAGATATTCATGCGGATTTGCATCGCCTTGGTCCTGGCCAGGTAGCGCTTATTGGACATTATCCGGTTGAAGATTTCTGCGCCTAGCCAGTAGTATAGTTGTGACAGTACCTGAGCAATAATCACAGAATGCACGTCGTATAGATCCAGCACGAAAAGCGTCGATGATAACAGCGACGTGATGTTCCGCGGCGAGATCTGGGCCTTGCGTTTCGGTGAGGGTGGCCGGAAGCGTTTCTCCATCGGCTCGGGTTTGACGGTATTCTTCTTCTTCAGGAACTTCCACTCGTTCTGAAAGGTGATGTCTTCGAACCCCGGTATCGTCTCATGGTCCAGCATAGCGGCATCTAGCACCTTGTCCATTCTACGCTCAGCGTCCCGTATTATGAGAATGTAGATCTCATGGACAAGCTCTGCCATTTGCGCCTGGAACTGAGTCGTGGCTTCTGTCAAGCCTGTATCTTTCTTCAGGTAGTAGAGCAATAGCGTGGCATTGGACAGCCAGAATGCTAGCATGGTCATGTCCCACTGGTTGCGGTCCACGATATCATATATCTTGTCCTGCGCAGTGGCGAGCCAGTCTGTTAGCAGCTCCGCGCTGGAGTGATAGTGTGCGTATCGCGCGCCGAGGAACACAATGTTGGCAGGTACGGGCTTCTGCGTCGCTGATCTTTGCGGTGTCATCCTGGTAATGACCACGTCCAGTATCCGCTCAATGTCGTTCTCGACAAACACAAACATCTGATCATTGAGACACCGTGTCCAGTCGAATTCATCGGTGTCTTCAAAGTCCTCGGGAGATTCCGGGGTCTCGTCCAGACCGAGATTTCCCAAGTCGACTTCCAGGTTGATCGCACTCTCCATCATCATGCGCCGCCTCTGCTCACTTTCTGCCAACTCCTCTTCAAACCGATCTTGTGAGAAGCCCGCGTTGTAGAAGTCATCCGTCACTCCGACGGTACCAATCCTGTAACCACTGTCCTGTAAGAAGTCTGACATTTCCCCGCCAGGAGGCACAAAGTCCAGAGGCGTCCTTCCGCTCGAAGACTTGACATCGGTGGAGGCTCCATGGTCCAGCAGTATTTTGGCAATATCCTTGTGGGAGTTGGTGATGGCCCACATGAGCGCTGTCCATTGATTCTTGTCCTGGCAATCGACTGTGGCGCCGGCATCCAAGAGTGTCTGCACGACATCCTTGTGTCCAAAGCAGCTTGCATAGACAAGAGGTGGTGTCCCTTCTGCATCCACGCCGTCTATCTGAGTGAAATTCGAGGCCGGTCCCCGCACTAGTCGCTGCACTCTTGCCGAATCGCCGTTGCTTGCGGCCATGAATAGGAAGTCCTGCAGAGCCTGCGCCTTTTCCTCCCGACTCAGCTTGTCGTCGTGCAAGATGTCGTCCTCCTGGCTCTCGGCAGCATCGCTCTGCTTCCGCGCGTGGATAGCCATCATCTCGGCCACGCTCACGTCATCGTGGCCAAAGTCTCTCTCAAAGGCGTCATCGTCGGGCTCGTTCAAGGAGAGATTGAAAGGTTTCGCAATGGTTGGTGCAGTCAGAAACTGCGATTGGCCTACGGGAATTCATCAACATATGTATGGTACACGTATTACTGTAGCGGTGTCGTGGACGCACCCTGCCATGCATCGTAGTACTCTGTCTCTTGAGGAGGACCATAGCTGTAACTCTGGCGGTCATCCAGTGATCGCGGCAGGTCGGCTGGCAAGTCCATCGGCCTTTTCCTCTCCTGTTGCGCTCCGTCTTCGTCCTCCTCTACCACCACCGCCGCCGCCTCGTCGTCGTTGTCGTGCTCGTCGCGTCCGTCGCGCCCGTCATGTCGCCGCCCGACGTGGCCGGCCTCCGCATCCATGGATGAAGAGCTGTTCGCGTGCGCACCGCGCCTCCCCGCTTCATGGGTGCGTGCGTGCGTGCCTGCCTGCCTGCCTGCTTCGACAACCTGTGGGGTGAAGCTCGTAAGGCTGATCACCAGAAGCTGTAGGTACCTGACCTGGGGTACATCCAAAGACTCTCGTTGCTCCGCTGGGAAAAGGAGCGGCAATATCCGGGTTCGGTGTGGTATGGTGTCGGCTTAAGATGTGCACTGCAAATGCCTCCAATGCATGCACCGGCTGGTCACGGGATCGTCACGTCCCGTGGATACCGGAAACGCGGGACAGACAGGGATCCACACGTGCTAACAGGTGGTAGCGTCACTAGCGTGGTGGTAGCGTGCGTGCTCACTGCTCACATACAGTACATGTACACACCCCAAACACCGACCTCGATGTGCGTGCGCCCTCTGCTGACCGAGACGCCTCTCACACGTAATCCGCCTCCAAGAGCAGAGCAGTCCAGTGCAGTCCCAGTGCAAGTGCAGTAACGCAACGCAACGCACTGTCAGCTGTGCGTCTGTATGCCCCGACCGAGTCGCTCCTTTTCTTCCTCTCTCTCACACACCCCCGCACCACCAGCTCGCTTCCTTCTGTTTCCGTTGCGCTACGCTACCTACCACCTAAGGTACGACTACTCGTGCTCGCGCTCGCGCTGCGCCGACCTGAAGCCCAGGTAACCTCGCCGTCTAGTTCCCTCGGGTACTTTGCCATCCCTCACCTACCAACCCACCTAGGTACCTCCCTACCCACCTGCCTGAGGCAGACTCTGCATTTCGCGGCAAAAAGAAAGAGAAGAGAAAGAGCAAGAGCAAGAGCAGTACTGGGACGACCGCCATGGAACACAGTGGATAATGACAGTCGTGGATGCTCCAGTCGCTTGCAGGCAACATGGATCTTGTGGTGGAGGACGAGGCAGATCGTGTGGGGGAGGACGAAGCAGATCGTGTGGTCGAGGACGAGGCACAAGTGGCTTCTCTCAGGCGTTTCTTCGAGCGCTTACGCGAAGACGTGCCAGGCTACGAGTTCAGCGACAAAGTTCCGCCTTTCCACTCCTCCTACGACAACTGGCACTTCTTCGGCCGCAAGAAGCACGCCAAAGCTACAGCAGCAGGAGCAGCAAGTAGGAAGTCCAGCCTTTCTGCTGTAACCGACTCGCGCCCGCCATCTGTCCGCACGAGATCCGATTACGATGCTGCCACGCCCGACGAGGAGCAGGAGCTGCCTATTTGGGTGGTGGGACGTTTGTCGAAGCAGATCCTGCGGCTGGAGCGCGAGTTCAAGCTATGTCAGCAGCTGTTCCAGACTGCTGAGGACCACAAGCACTTCGTCAGGCCCATCAGCCTCTTGAGACTCCCTGCGCGCCAGCCGGGAGACGTGCCGCTCTGCATTTCCATCGTGGAAGCACCAGGCAAAGACTATTTGCAAGACCTCATCAATCTCGGCTCGGATTTCTACAGTGGGGTCCCCGGTTCGCAGCAGATACAGCATCGAGAGCAGGTCCCACTCTTGACCTTCCTGGACTTCGGCATTGGCGCCAGCGAATGTCTTGAGATTCTGCATCATGGCTCGGATATTGTGCATGGCGAGATTCGAGGCGATGCCTTTCACCACAACAAAGATACGGGCAACGTGCGCATGATCAATTTCGGATCTGGTGTGAGAAGCTTCGAACATGGTCTGACTTCGGCCAACTGGACCACGTTAATGTCGCAACGAGGAGTCGAGCACCGACTACAATTCATAGCTCCAGAGCAGACGGGCCGTCTGCCCGCTGAGCCTGATGCGCGAACCGATATCTACTCGCTGGGAATACTGTTTTGGACAATGCTGACTGGGCAGCCGCCATTCGAGGGCAAGTCGCCTCTTGATGTAATGCAGAATGTACTAGGGCGTCGAATACCGCTCGTCTCGTCGATTCGCACGGACGTGCCCGACGTCTTGTCTAGGCTGATACAGAAGATGACAGCTCGGAACATGGACGATCGCTACAACTCTACAACAGGGATCAAGCACGACCTGCAGAAGCTGAAGAAGATTCTCACAGACGGCGACCAAGAAGCTCTTGCTTCTTTCAAACTGGCGGAAAAGGATGTATCGTGCTTTTTTGTCCTGCCGTCAAATCTCGTGGGACGCGAAGAGCAACGTGCCAAGATTATCGAAGTGATCGAGAGAGCAGCCGCCAAAGCAGCCCGCTCCACGCTCTCCCGAAAGGCACTGTACTCTCTGAGCTCGACAGGCTCGTCTGTGATATCTGGCGATCCGCAGATGGCGAATCTTCTAGATGACCTCAGTGACAGCACATCCTCCACCGATCGCGAGCGAACTGACAATCACCTGACGTCGATCCCAGAAGCAATACCATCCGAGCAACGGATGTACAGGGCGTCGCTGGACTACCCCGATCGAACAGTTCGCACTGGAAGCACAGTGTCTCCGGCAGCCTCAATCAACGAGGATGGCGGACTGACAAGCCAAGGATACAAAGATACTTCATATGATAGCCATGGATCCGGCACTAGTGGTAACAGAGAGAGCTCAGAGAGTCTATTCAGGACCATGTCAAGCTACCAGCTGGGCAGCATCACCTCCGAGCCAAGCTCACTCCTGCGAACTGCACAAAAGATCAAAAGGAAAGGCAGAACAGAAATTATCAGCATTTGTGGTCAAGCAGGTTTTGGAAAGTCTGCCCTGGTTCAGAGCGTTCAGGTCCGAGCAAGGAAGTATGGCTACTTCGCCACAGCAAAATTCGATCCGGTACGAAAGGCCCCATTCGACCCTGTAGTGAGGGTCATGTCTTCACTATTCAGACAAATATTTTCCGAGAATGATGTCAGCACACCATTCCACGAGAACGTGAGGACATTTGTAAAACCATATTGGGGTATCCTCCATACCTATCTAGACTTACCTGTGTGGTTATTGGCTCCCACCATTAATGGCAAGATGGCAGCCAGCCAAGGGCCATCAGAGATGCGCTCAGCCCATGGACAGCTCGAAAGGCCGCCGGAGCGCAAGACGTGTAATGCAGCTAGTACACAGGAATGGCTTCGCTCAGGGGGCTCCAGCAAATCCTCGCGGTTTATGTCGATCTTCCTGGATGTACTTCGGCTGCTTGCCGTGCAGAAGTTCGCTTGTTTCTGCCTAGATGACATACAGTTTGCAGATCCCGAGAGCCTGGAACTGCTGCAAATCATCGTCAAGAGCCACATCCCCATCGTGCTTATGCTCACATACCGAGAAGAAAAACCGATCACTCCTGCGGTTGCGAAACTTCTCGAAAAGGCCACCAGAGTTGACGTTGGGCCTTTCTCGGACAACCAATTGACTGAGTACGTCTCGCAAACACTTCACAGACCGGCTGAATATGTCACTCCACTGGTGGCGATCATCCACGAGAAGACACAGGGCTCGCCATTCTTCGTTCGTGAGATGTTGGACTCTGCATATCGCAAGAAGTGCATATACTATTGCTGGAAATGTGGGCATTGGGAGTTTAGTCTTGACAGACTGTTTGCGGAGTTCTCAACGCCTGATGCAGGTAAATTCTCGACCGACGACTTTATTCTGCGACGCATGAAAGAACTTGCAATTGATGCTCAGACTGTGCTTGCATGGGCTGCCATCATAGGCAATAGCTTCAGGTATGTTAACAGGACATCCCCCATGGAGGCGCGAGATCCCGCCAAGACAGTACCAAGACGCCGGCGTACCCGATATTCCTGCTAGCGATCGCACACTTTCTGATCGCATTTGACGATACGTACTGACCTGTGGATTACTATAGCTTCAAGGTCGTCCGCCGCCTTATGAGCTGTGCTTGCTCAGAACTGTCTCCTCAGCCGCTGATACCTCCCCAATCCAAAGACGCCGTGGCCGGTCTACAGACTGCACTGGCATCGTTTGTTGTCATGCCGACTGACGACGAAGACCGTTTCAAGTTCAGTCATGACCGATATATTGCTGCAGCAGATTCTTTATGCAATGACTACGTCCGAGAGGAGATGCACTACGTTGTGGCCTCATCAATGATGAAACATAGCCCCTACGACCCAGTCAGTCAGCCGAGTGTGGTCCTATTCGAGCAAGCACGACACATCTGCAAAGGTGTTGATGCCATCAAACTTCGTGCGCCCGTAAAGACTGCATATCGTGAGCTGCTATACCAGGCAGCTGAAACTGCGAGGGAGTCTGGGGCGAGAACTTCTAGTCTCTACTATTTCAAGGTTTGCCTCGACATCCTCCCGGAGAACCCATGGGCTGACAAGACTGGCGACGCGAGCTATGCCGAAACACTTAGTCTCCATATACGAGCAGCAGAGGCGTTGGGGTATGCTGGCGATCACGACACAGCATCGAAGCTGTTGACGGCTGTGTTCGAGCATGCCCTCAACGCAACAGACAAGGCGCCTGCAGCTATCATTCTAGGTCGCATGCACGTTCAGAAAGGTGACAGCAAGATGGCGTTCGATGTACTCAAGCGAGCTCTCGCTGAACTAGGCTTGAGCATCGAAGAAAAGTCCTTGGAAGAGTGTGATGAGGAGTTCCAGAGTCTTCTACCACGTCTGAAAGAAAATCCACCAGACTTCACAAGCGTAGACCCGAAGGATATTGACAGGAGTCTGACCACGCTCGCCGCATTGCTGACCGAGATCCAACTTGTAGCATTCTGGACCGACCACGTCCTCTACTACAACGTGACACTGGCCATCTTGAAGGTGTATCTGGAACGTGGTATGTTTGGTGCAGTGGCACTCGGCTATGTGAACATGGCGGCCATCATCATCTGGCGCTTCAGCATGATTGACATCGCCATGGAGTTGGGCAGCCATGCCTGCCAAGTGTTGGAGTTCTTCGATCAAGAGCAGTATACAATTGGACGCGTATTGACGCTCTACGCAGCCTTCCTCGGCCACATGCAATTCGATTTTGCCGGGAACTTCAAATTTCTCAACAGGGCGTTGGATGCTGCCTCGAGCGCGGGCGATAAGATCGCGCACCTCCTCAATATTGGCACTTCAGCTGCCTACCGCCTGTGGGCATCGGAGAATCTCGCAGATACAGAGGCTTACATCATCTCGGTGGGCGATGAGTTCCCAGACTGGCAAGAAAACTTGCGTGGAGGTGTCTTCTTAGTGAGCACTCGACAATTGGTCCGTGCTCTGGCTGGCAAGACCAACTACAAATCGGCATCGGAAGTTCTGAGCGATTGCAGTCACTCCAGCAATGATTACATTGAATTCATCAAGGCGAACGCTTCGAATCCTGAACGACCACTCTCGATATACATGGCCCACCAGCTCCAGGCGTTGTACCGCTTTGGTTACTATCATGAGGCAGTGGTGCTCGGAGAACAACTGCTACCGATGACGGATGGCTTGATGTGCATGCGATACCGTTACTCCGTCATGTTCTATCATGCAGTCGCCATGATTGCGTGCATTCGCGAAAATCCTGTCCGGCCGGACCGGGAAGAGCTGATGGCGAAAGTGTTGCACTATCGAGCACTGATCGAGATTATGACGGCGATCAACAATGCCAACTATGTGACACATCTTTCGTTGTTAAATGCTGAGATTGCAGACGTTCAGCAGGACTACGATCACGTCCTCACACACTACGAGAAAGCTGTCGACCACGCGTTGGTGTCGAACGTGACTCTGGACGAAGCCTTGGCACTTGAGCAGTACGCGGACTGGCTGGTGAGAAGAGGTTCTGCTCGGCCTGGGCGTGGCATCATTCTCGATGCGATATCTGCCTACCGCCGAGTCGGAGCATTTGGCAAAGCGGACCACGTCAAGGAAAAGTACGAGTATCTGCTCTATGGGACCAGCAGTCTTTCCAATGTCGATACCGGCACCCAGACGGTCAACGATGCCTCGACAAGTGCGCCATACGCCTACAAGCTGGAGAGAATAGCCAGTCACCAGGCGAGCCAGACTCCAGCAGATAGGACTGAGGAGTGGCTCGAGCCCTCATCGGGTCAGTCTCGTCTCACGTCCAGCATTCGTGATAGCATGAACAGAGAGCCACCAGCTGCGCTGTCGTCGGCCGTGGGGTTAGATATGATCGACCTCGCGGGAATTCTGGAGTCAAGTCAGCTGCTCTCATCGGAGCTGAATGTTGACAGACTGTTGTCCAAGCTTACAGACATCATTGTAGACTCGGCAGGCGCAGAACTTGTTGGTCTGGTGGTGGAGAACGACCAAGGAGAGTGGTGTGTAGCATCTGTTGGTACACCTGATGCTATCGAAGCTCCCACGATGGGCATTCCACTTGCCGAGATCCAAGATCCAGTAGCGAAACAAGTCACGATGTATGTCTTGCGATTCAAGGAGGAGGTTTTCCTTCGACAGGTCTTGGACGACGAGCGCTTCTCAAATGTGCCCGACTCGTGGCTGGAACAGAATCCAGATGGAGCCAGCATGGTCTCGATCCCGATCTTACATGGTGAGAATGTACTGCTGGGAAGTCTCTATTGTCAAGCGCCACCAAACACCTTCACCGAGCGGACAGTGACATTGCTGAAGCTGCTCGTCAACCAGATTGCCATCTCCATTGCCAATGCATTGCTGTTCAAGCGAGCGGAGAGAGTACAGGCCAGCAATGCCAGCATGCTTATTGTACAAAAGCAAGCTCTTGCTCGGGCCCAGGAACAAGAGAAGAAAGCGAAGGCGGCGGAGGCGGAGGCGAAGGAAATGGTAAGACTGAAAGACGAAGCAGCAAAAGCAAAATCCATGTTCCTGGCCAACGTATCACATGAGCTCAGAACACCATTGAATGGTGTGATTGGCATGTCCGAGATGCTCAAATCCACGCCCCTCAACCGGGAGCAGGAGGAGCATGCTGACAGTATTCGAGTGTGTGCGGACACGTTGCTTAGTGTGATCAACGACATTCTGGACTTCTCGAAGCTCGAAGCAGGCAAGATGCAGGTTTTCAGCGTGCCGTTGAGCTTGACAGAAACCATCACGGAGGTTGTGAGAGCGCTGTCGTACACGAATATTGAGCGAAACCTGGTCACAAGGACTGAACTGCATCTTGACAAGGAAATGGTCGTCATGGGTGATCCTGTCAGACTGCATCAGATTCTGATGAATTTGATGTCAAATGCGTACAAGTTCACTGCGCGAGGTACCGTCACAGTGTGTGCAAAGGTTGATCGCGAGGACGCAGAGTCCATCACAGTCACCACTTCAGTACAGGACACTGGCATTGGCATCACAGAGGAGCAACAGAAGAAGCTCTTCTTGCCATTCTCGCAAGCGGATTCCAGCACCGCACGAAGCTACGGCGGCACAGGACTCGGCCTCTCCATTTGCAAAGCCATTCTCGAAAACGTCATGAAAGGGCAAATCTGGCTGGAAAGCACGCCCAATGTCGGTACCAAGGTCTCCTTCCGGCTCTCGTTCAAGAAAGTGAATGCTTCTGACTTGCACGAACAAAGTGGCACTGCGCCTCACGGACGCGAAGCGGATCCCATGGCCATCTTCACTCCACCAGCAGCAGATGACGGACCGGGCGCACGGGCTGTGGTCAGTTTGCAAGGCATTCCGCGCGATCAACTCAAGGTCTGTATCGCCGAAGACAACCCTATCAACCAGAAAATCGCCATCAATTTCGTGAAGAAGCTGGGATTTAGCTGCGAAGCGTATGGCGACGGACAACAAGCCGTCGACGCCTTGACTCGAGCTTCCGAGGATAATCGTCCCTTCCATCTAGTGCTTATGGACGTGCAGATGCCCGTCCTGGATGGCTACAACGCCACGCGAGAGATCCGAAAACATCCTGATCCACGTGTCCGCGATATTCTTGTGATTGCCATGACGGCTTCTGCGATTCGTGGAGATCGAGAGAAATGTCTTGAAGCCGGCATGAACAATTATCTGGCGAAACCGGTCCGCGCGGATACGTTGAAGCAAATGTTGGAGAGTTACTTACACCAGCCGAGGAAGGACATGCCGAACCTGCAGGATGAGGCAAACAGGCTTGTCGAGAATGTTGAGAATGAGGAGGCTAGGCAACAACATCATCTCCAACAGCAACAGCAACAGCAGCAACAGCAGAATGCCAGTCGGAACGGAAAGGAGAACGCGAAGAGTAATAACGCTACTGCTGGTACTGGAGGAAGTGGTTCGAGATTGCCGGAACTGACTACATGTAAGAGTGGTGATATCCGTCGTCAAGCTCCGCAGAGGCCACGCAGTGCGCAAAGAGCTACGGCTATACATCTTTCGCCCGAGGAGATGATACCCAAGCCGAAGGCTTCTTCGTCGTCGTCTTCCCCTTCTTCTGGTTCTTCTCCGTCTTCGACATCTTCGACACGGGCCGGTCAAGATCCGTCGATGAAGGAGCAGTTGAAGCTGGTTGATCGGCAGATCAAAGAGTTGAGGGATCGGCCGAGTAGAGCTGGTAGTGTCAGTCCTGCGCCCCCGTTGAAGGACAAGAGTGGCTCTGGTGGAGAGAATGCTAAGCGAGGGAGCACGGGCGTGAGGAAGGTTGGTGTTGAGGGTGGAGGAGAGGATGGAGGACAGTGAGAGGCGGAAAGGAGCATCGAGACAGGTTTTGACGATTCTGTGCTAGAGGGACTGTTTTCTCTCGCTTTTGTTGGGACCACAAGACGACGAGCAACACACAGAGGAGTGCCACAGAACTGGCAGGGCAGATGGTGCATAAAAATATATGAAGGGCATGGATCAAGTTGTGCATAATGTAAGTACATCAAGTGTGCGGTGGGGGGTGCCCTGCCCTTACATAATGTACTTTTGCATTGCTCACGACATTGATGAGCTGTTAATCAAAATTTGATGTCTTTGCTCGTCAATGCCAATGCCAATGCCAATGCTGGAGTGGAGTGGGGTCCTCACCTAATGCCGTCATCACGACAGATTTCCCTTCCTCATGTTCAGGTGAAGTTCCCTCTCCTGAAAGACCTCAATCTGTTAGAACAGAGACGGGAGAAAAGGACACGACCACACCCGACAATGAAACAACGCTTCTCCTCCCTCGACGTCAAAGTCATCGCCCACGAACTCAACGCCTCCCTCACCTCCCTCCGCCTCTCCAACGTCTACGACCTCAGCTCCCGCATCTTCCTCCTCAAATTCCAGAAACCCGACCAGATCCGCCACCAACTCATCGTCGACTCCGGTTTCCGCTGTCACCTCACCCAATTCGTGCGAGCCACTGCCGCCCAACCTTCCCCCTTTGTCGCTCGCCTGCGCAAGTTCTTGCGAACGAGACGATGTGTGAGTGTGCGACAGATTGGGACAGATCGCGTGATTGAGCTGTGTTTTTCGCATGCAGAAGGCGTGTATAGACTGTTTTTGGAGTTTTATGCGGGCGGGAATGTCATCTTGACGGACCATGATTGTCATATTTTGGGCCTGTTGAGGAGTGTGAATGAGGGGGAGGAGCATGAGCAGTACCGCGTGGGGCTGAAGTATGATTTGGAAAAGAGGCAGAATTATGCTGGGGAGGGGGTGCCTGATTTGACTAAAGTTTGGTTGAAAGAGGCGTTGCAGAGGACGGCGACGAGGTTGGTGGAGCAGGCGAATCGGGAGGCGAGTAAGAAGAAGGTTGTGAAGAAGAAGAAGGGGGACTCGTTGAGAAAGGCCTTGGCGGTTACGACGACGCAGTTTCCGCCGGTGTTGCTGGATCATGCGATTTTTGTGGCAAAAGTGGATCGGGAGTTGGAGGCGCAGCAAGTGGTGGATAGTGAGGAGTTGTTGGATCAAGTGCTGAGTGCTTTGAGAATAGCGGAGGGGGTGATGGAGGACATCACGAGCCAGCCGATCGCGAAGGGGTACATTCTGGCTCAGCGGAAGAAGGGAATGGCAACACCAGAGAAGGAGGAGGAAGAGGAGAGCCGGGATGCGGACAGTACGAGTGGGCTCATGTACGACGACTTTCACCCCTTCAAGCCTGCGCAACTGGCTGAAGATCCGGCGAATGTGTTCCTCGAGCATGAGGGTTTCAATATCGCAGTGGACGAGTTCTTTTCGTCTATCGAAGGCCAGAAGCTGGAATCGAAATTGGCTGAGAAGCAAGAGAGTGCAAGGAAAAGGATTGAACATGCAAAAAAGGAGCAGGAACAGCGCATCAATGGATTGCAGCAGGTGCAGGAATTGCATGTACGCAAAGCACAAGCCATCGAAGCCAATGTGGAGCGCGTCGAAGAAGCTACAGCCGCTGTCAACGGGCTGATTGCACAAGGCATGGATTGGGAAGATATTGGTCGTTTGATCGAACAAGAGCAGAAACGACATAACCCTGTGGCGGAGCTGATCAAGCTCCCGCTGAAGCTTCATGAAAATACCATGACACTGCTGCTCTCCGAGCTCGGTGCCGATGATGAGGACGAAGACGCCAATGAGACTGATAGCGAGCCCTCAGATAGTGAAGACGAGGGCACGAATGCAGCTCGAGTCAAGCACGACGCGAAGCGGCTGACAATAGACATCGACTTGGCGGGATCTGCGTGGGTCAACGCGCGACAATACTACGACCAGAAACGTACTGCGGCTGTCAAGCAAGAAAAGACGGTACTGGCTTCGAAGAAAGCCATCAAATCGACTGAGCAGAAGGTCATGGCTACTTTAAAGAAGGATCTCAAACAGGAGAAGGATGTGCTCAGACCGGTACGGAAACAGTTCTGGTTCGAAAAGTTCATATATTTCATCTCATCGGACGGTTACCTTGTTCTCGCTGGCAAAGATGCGCAGCAGAATGAGATTCTATACCGCCGCTATCTGAAAAAGGGTGATGTGTATATCCACGCCGACCTTGACGGTGCTGCGAGTGTGATTGTCAAGAACAAGCTCAATCCAGAAGATCCCATACCTCCGTCTACACTGGCACAAGGAGGAGATCTGGCTGTGTGTACATCGAGCGCGTGGGACAGCAAGGCCGTCATGTCCGCTTGGTGGGTGAACGCTGATCAAGTCTCGAAGACTGCACCAACTGGGGAGTATCTCGCCGCAGGAGGGTTTATAGTTCGCGGCAAGAAGAACTTTCTCCCTCCTGCGAAACTCCTCCTAGGCTTCGGAGTCATGTTTCAGATCAGCGAGGAGAGTAAAGCACAACATGTCAAGCACCGTTTGGAACTCCCTCGGCAGAATAGCTACATGGCCACTCCGGATTTGACGGAAGCAGAAACGGCGGTGGACTCGTCTGTTTCGGGAGGATCTGACGATGATGACGATGACTTTCCAGATGCCGCTGCTCCTGCACCCAAGATCGAAGATGACGATGATGATGACTTTCCCGACGTGGCGAATGAGGCGGATGATGTCTCCAGTGATGAGTCGCCGATTCAGCAACGGAGAAGGACATATGGCGAGCAGGAGAACGAGGATGATGATGATCAGGACGATTTGCCGCGAACTGCGCCCAGAAATCCGTTGCAGTCAATGGGACCTGCTCCTTCTGCTGCTAAACTCGAACAAGATGATACACATGAGGAGGAGGAGGAGGAGGAGGAGGGAGATGGAGAGTCGGAACACGGTGAAGCTGATCAAGCCAATACTACACCCGGAGGGGAACACGACAATCCGGATCAGTACGAGCAACCAGCACAGCCCCAGCTCTCCAATAAAGAGCGCAAGGAATTGGCGAGGATCCAAAAAGGCAAACCAGCTCAGCCTGCGCTTCCGAGCCAAAAACCTGCACGTGGACAGCGAGGCAAAAAGAAGAAGATTGCAACCAAGTATGCGAACCAAGACGAAGAGGATCGTGCGTTAGCCATGCAACTTCTCGGAAGCAAAGCGGCGGATGAAAGACGCGAAGCTGAGGCTGCCATCAAGGCGGAAAAGAAAGAAACAGAAGAAGAGGCCCGCGCTCGACGGAAGGCCCAGCACGAACGTGCGCAGCAAAAGGGTCTCGAAGCCGAAGAAGTGCGCAAACTGAAGCTCGAGGACGACGACGGAAACGATTCTTCCTATGCCGGAACGTCTACAGCTGAGATCAACACCATCCTCGACTCTCTCGTCGGTCAACCAATACCTGGCGATGTTCTCCTCGAAGCCATACCCACCGTAGCGCCCTGGGCAGCTTTGGCGCGATACAAGTATAAAGTGAAGCTGCAACCGGGACAACAGAAGAAAGGAAAAGCGACGAGGGAGATTCTGAGCAAGTGGATGAGAGATGCGTATGATGAGCGAAAACTCGATCGTAGTGAGAAGGATACGGAGAGGATTTGGCCGAGAGAGGCGGAACTGGTCAAGGCGTGGAGGGAGGTGGAGGTGATTGGTGTGATTCCAGTCAAGAGCGTGAGGGTGGTCCTGTCTGGTGGTGGTGCTGGAGAGGGCAAGGGAAAAGGGGGCGCTCGAGGTGGAAAGGGAGGTCGAGGAGGGAAAGGTAGTAAGAGGAGATAGATGGACGACGATATCTAGGTATGAAAGAGAGGCAGATTTTCCCATCCATTCTCTTCTCCCCGCGACCGGAGGTGTTGGTGAGGTATGGATGAGAGAGAAATGTAGGTGAGGTATGTCATAGTATAATATTGATCGACTGATGGACTATGTACATTACAGATGCGCAAAGGGAGGTTGTTGTTGTTGTCGTTTATCTTCTCCCCTCTTCCTCCCCTCCCCTCCCCTCCCCTCCTAGGATAGTAGGATAGCTTACTACAGTAGTAAAAAAAAAGGAGTAAGGAGTAAGATAAATCCGCCCCCGGCCGGAGACAGAGAGACAGAGAGAGAGAGTCGCGCGGCGCGGCGGACATACGGATCAAACGAAAGTCCGAAAGGAAAAAAAAAGAAAAAAGAAAAACTTTAAAAAAAAAGAAAATTTTTTCTTTCCTCTCTGCTCTCTGCCTTACAGCCTAGGGGGGTTAGATAGATAGGGAGGTAGATAGATAGAAGGGAAATTAAAAAATTAAAAATTAAAAATTAAAAATTAAAAGAAAATTAAAAAGATTC
>JH792557.1:0-14632 GCA_000291705.1 Sphaerulina populicola P02.02b
TTTATGTATTTATGTATTTATGTATTTATTTATTTATTTATCTATTGATTTATTTATTTATTTATTTATCTATCTGTCTATCTATTTATTTACATAATTAATTATATATATATTTAATCAATAATTTTATTTATTTATTTATCTCACTCTTTCTTTCTTCTTATACAATTCCCTATCCCCCAACTGCGGCCAAAACCTCCCCCCCCTATAACAGTCCGTCCGTCCGTCCGTCCGTCCGTCCGTCAATCCACTTTGCATATACGCCTCTTCTCTCTGTGACTCGGAAGGAAAAAAAAATAAAACAAGAAAACAAGAAAAAATGGAAATGGAAAGAGAAAGAGAACTTAGTCTTACTCTAAGAGGCTCAGATTGACGACGACGACGAGATACGAGGGTATCCTCCGGACGTTGGAAAAGAATAAAAGAAGGGGGGAGGGATCGAGGTTTTTTATTTTTTATTTCACTTCTTTTATAAAACTGGGGCATACATATTCATATGACTGTTTCTTTTTTATTTTTAGTTTTCTTTCCTGTCCGACTCAAGTAAGAAGTGCAAACCTGTTGTTGTTGTTGTTGTTGTTGGAAGAGGAGGAAGAGGAAGAGGAAGACTCGAAGAAGGTGCTTTTGAAAGTGTTTTTTTTTCTTAAAATGTTTTGGTATTGCCTTGCCTTGCCTTGCTACATACTTTGTGCTTTGTATGTATATTTGCGAGGTTGGTGGAGGTGGGGGATATGATATGATACGATATGAAGGGCTAGGTGTTAGTTGGTTATGAGGATATATTTAGATGGGAGGGAGGGAGGAGAATGATGATTCGATACAGGATGGGAGGGGGGTAGGTAGACTCTTGAGGCTTGCGTTTTCTCTTCTCTCTGTGAAGGAGTGGTATTGGGAGGGAGTATGGGGCTTGCTGTATCGTCTCGTTGTAAATATCCTAAGCACTTACAACTACCTAACAGAGCCAGCCTTTTTGGGGGGGTCATGCCTCAATTGGCACCAGGAACGCGATTGCATCACCTAGAGTACTCCCAGGCTCTGTCATGACTTGGTCTACCGTCTTCTGTTACCCCTCTCAGAGACCAACAACACACAAAGCTGTCGAGTGAAGGCTGTCGAGTTGAATGAGCCTTCAAGATTTTCCAGGCGCAACTTGCGGAACAGGCTTTTGCCTCTCAAATATCTTCTCGAGCACCTCCATCCATCTCCTCGGTCGATCGCCTAGATCTCTTCCAGGATTCTTGTACAGCTTTGCCATGACCTCTTTAGTCTTGCTTCTCAATACCTTGAGCACAATCATGGTTCTCCAGTCTCTGACTTTGAAGCGCAATCGGTTGCCGTCGATGATGACCACACCTGCGTACATCTCGAACCTCGCATCTCCCGCCATCAGAATGAGTGGAATCTCTGAGACGGCAGTGGTCTCGTTCGCATTTGTGAAGCGCGAGGAAGATTGCATGATACTGTAGAACGACAAGTAGTTGATGTTGGGCTGCAAGGAGTTCTTGTTTACAGATTTCGGGTTGAGGCCAAGGGACTGGTTATTGGCAATGTTGCGCCAGCCTTTCCCGTCTTGTTTGACAATTTTGGGATAGAAGCTCCAAGCCACAACCGAGGCCACAACTGCATCATTGTCATCTGCGCGAGTGTACAGGGCTGGCAGTGTGACAAAGTTGCGCTTTCGGGGGTTGTGGCGCAGTCGAGCAAGAGCCTGCTTGTCTTCCGGACCAAGATGCACGACACCAGCATCCGCGAGTGAGCCCAGTAGCTGCGCTTTAAGATCTTCAATGCCGGCAAGGTTCTGGGGACTGAGGAAGTTTTTGTTGCAGAATTGATATTCCGGGATGCCAGCAGTGGTGCACACTTTGCGCCACGTGCTATACGCATTGTATACCGTGAGCAGATCCGAGTCGCCACGCTTGAAGCCCATTCGAACAGTGTCGGCCTGGTTTCTCGCATGCATTGGTGACAAGAAGGGTGACTTTGATGAAAGCGAGGCGGCAGCTGTCAAGGCAAAGTCAAGACATCCGAATGCGCTCCCGAGCAGAACGAGCTTCCCGAGTTGTGCATCTAGTGGCAGTTTTGCAAGCTGAGTACCTAGGAAAGTCAGCTCCTCTCCAGAAGTGAGGGCACCAACCTCGATCAAAGCATCAATAGCTCTTCTGACGTTTTTGCCTAACGGAGGATCGAGTGCTTGCGCAAGAGCATGCTCAATGCTGCCGAGCTTGCAGATCTTGACGCGCATGACAAGATCTTGTAGCGAAAGCCGCAGCATTTCTGGTGTTTGCTGATCCACCATCATTTGCTCGAAACGATGTTTAGTAAAGAGATGGAAGCAGAGACCTTCCTGAACCCGACCAGCTCGACCACGACGTTGTTTGGCGTTAGCTCTCGCGATGAAGGTCTGAATGAGTCGCGACATCTGCCTGCGTTCATCGAATCGCATCTCTTTGTGCTTGCCTGTATCGATGACACAGGTTACATCTGGGATGGTGATGCCCGTTTCCGCAATGTTGGTGGCCAGAACGATTTTACGGACGCCTGGAGGCGGTACTTCAAAAGCCGCTTGCTGATCCTCACTCGAGAAGGTTGAGTGCAGCGGATAGATTTGCCAGCCTTTCAAGAACTTTGGATGCCCGCTCAGCATATCGTTGAGTTGGCGAATCTCAGCAAGACCTGGCAGGAACACCAAGATTGCTTTACTGAAAGGTTGATACTGGTCCAAGTAGGCAATCCTTTCAATTAGTTTCACCATCAGGCTGTAGTCAATGCGATATTCGTCGTAGCTGGCCAGAGTCTGCCGCGTCTTCTTGCTATAGCCGTCCAGCTTCTGCTGCTCCACGGTCTTCTGCTCACTGTCGTCTTGTTCGTCTTCATCAACAGCATTTGCTGATGCGTCTTCGTTCGTATGTCCAGTCAACTCAATGGCATCCTCCAGAAATTGTGCTTGCACCGGGAACGTTCGGCCAGGGACTTCAATGATCGGCGCTCCATGCAAGTACCTGGAAAACTTCTGGGCGTCGACTGTGGCACTCATGAGTATCACCTTGAGGTCTGGTCGTTTCATCATGAGTGAGAGGAGGATGATTAACAGAAAGTCCGTGTCGATGCTTCGCTCGTGCACTTCATCAATGACCAAGTGAGTGACCTCGCTGATGCCATCGGCGTTCTCCAGCATGCGCAACACGATGCCGACAGTCGCATATACCAATCGTGTGTTTGCGTTGGTCTGCGATTCGAGGCGAATAGCATAACCGACCAGTGATCGAGGTGTACCGACGTCGCCCTTGCTCTCTCCCATTTCCTCACTGACTCTTTGGGCAAGAGAAATTGCCGATATCCGGCGTGGCTCCGTACAGTAGATTTTGCATGGTCGACCATTCGACAGCTCGTTCTCCAAGATGAACGCTGGCAGCTGCGTCGATTTTCCACATCCCGTCTCTCCACAGAGAATAGTGACCTGATGTCTTTGTATCGCATCCAACGCCGCTTGTCGGAAGCGAAACATGGGCAGGTTCATGCGAAAACGCAACATCTGCTGGTATTTGGGCATACTCGTTTTGCGTAGCCACATTTGCTGCAGATCTCCCGAGAATTCCGGTGTAGCTGGCCGCCGTGCATCGTGGCGCGATACTGGGGTATTGGCGCCACTAGCGATATCCAGTCTACGTCGATTGTTCACGTTGAAAACGACTTCGTCATCGCTTTCATCGTCCGTGCTACGATGCTGCTCAATCAATGCTCGGACTTCTTTGACCACGCAGCCGTCTTCCGCAAGAAGGTGTTCCTGCTTGGCCTTGGCAAATTCGTCCCAAAGATTTCGAAATGCCGGGGGGAGTCGCATGTGCGCCTTCTCTTCCTTGGGTGAGCCGGAGAAGATGATGAACAGAGCCGCAGTCGCAGCGTAAGCCTCGCTTTGAGCAATGTCAGGGGTAGCAACCTCGGTCATGGTGATGGTCATGCTGGCTGATTTAGTGACCAGAGACGTGGCAGCAAGGTACGAGGCTTCCAGCGACTCCTGTTCCTTGGACCATTGGATCGCCACTGCGTGTCGACTTGCATACGTGGTGGGCGAGACGAGTCGATACGTGATCTTACACCGGCCATCTCGCGCCTTGCAGGCCTCTTCCAATACTCGTTTTGGGTTCATGCCGACAAGTCTGCCAAAATCGCGGATAGTGACATTGGCTGTATGGCCATCTGACGGCACTGTGCCATTGTCCTGATCAACTCCTGGCAAGGCATCGAACATTCCACTCAGAAGATCATCATCCTCGGCCTCTTCTGTTTCCTTTAACAGATCTTGTCCAAACTGTTCAGCTTCGTCATTCACACCTCCAGACCCGACAACTGCGGTGACAGACCTTGCAGGCACAACTATCTCGCTGTGTAGCTGCAGCTTCTTTCGATCTGCTGCCTCTCTAGCGAGCTCAATCTTCTGACCTGCCCAGTGAGCGTCGGCTTCGCGCTGATCGAATAGAACATCTGACTCGATCTTCAATAACTTCTGCTCGAGCTTTCGCTCTGCGCCACCTCTATAGGCTTGGCGAGGTCCATTAGCGGCCTTGCGCTTTCCACGACCTTTCGAAGTGTCAGAATGAGGGTCAAGCATGTATAGCTTGCCTTTCGTTCTAAGGTAGACGGAGAGCAGCTCGTCTGGCTCCAGGTCGCTTTCGAGGTCGCTAACATCTACGGTTTCGGTAGTGGAGTCTTCCTCGGCCTGTTCGTTAATTGCACTCGGAGAATCGAGTTTCTCGGAAGCTGCGCTTTCGGCCTTCTTCGTTTCGTCCGAGTCACTTTCACTATCATTACGTATTGCGGCTGTAGACCTTGGTTTCTGATAGTCGTACTCGTCCAACTCTCCTTCCTTGCCGTTGAGAGACATCCATTCCAGACATTCCTCCAGTCCCCATATTGTACCTGATGAAGGATCTGTAGGTGGGTTCGATACGACCCACCCCAACACTTCGCTGATTCGGGCAGAAGGAAGATCGAGACCCAAGAGACATTGGCGCAACTGCCATACCTTTGCTACTAAGTCGTCACCTTGGGGAAGAGTCGGCATCTTGTGCAGACTCGTATCATGCCTGAGGTCTGACGCGGTCAGATCCAAAATTTGCAGCATGATTTCCTCTGGTAGCCAGTCCCTGACCGACAGATAGTCGGCCTGACCACGAAGAACACGCTTGTCTGTCTGGAGGCGAGCTACCTGACGGGCTGCCTCCTTCTTGACTTTAGCCGCATGTTTCTCTACGAATTGCTGCAGTTCGGACGCTTCGAGCTGGGCTTCGAGTTCCTCAGGACTGAGCTCGTGCAATTCTCGGTCTGCAGTCGAGCTGGGCTGAGCGGTGTCAACAGCAGCATTGCCTGTCGTAGAAGCACCGCTGTGCTTGCCAGATGTTGGAGTAGCTACACCAGACGGGACGGCAGCGTTGGCCTCAGACACAGTCTCCGCCTTGGGCTTGGAAGCGACAGACGTTGTGGCGAAACCCCTGGCCGGATTCGCAGCTGGCTTCTTCTTCTTTTTGTTTCCTGCCGCCATGCTGTTCTCCGCCGATGTCTATGCGCCAACTTGGTATACCAGTGATGGCGACAGCGAGGGCGAGAGACAAGGAGAAGTGGAAATATTCAGGTGTGTCGGTGAGCGGGCAGCATCTCCTGCTGTTCAGTGACGATTCATACCTAGGAGGTAGAAAGCGAAGTAGAGCGGACGGAAGAAATTGGTGCCGGCCTCCTCTTGGCGCATTATGACACCGCAGCAAACATCCCGTCTCAGGCAACTCGCAATCCATAGGTAGAACTTTTGCTGCGCCGGTTCGCATTGGGAGGAGTTGAGAGTGGTTGATGCACGACGATCACGGCTGGACACAAAAGTAC
Organism: Sphaerulina populicola P02.02b; assembly: GCA_000291705.1. Taxonomy (NCBI): domain Eukaryota; kingdom Fungi; phylum Ascomycota; class Dothideomycetes; order Mycosphaerellales; family Mycosphaerellaceae; genus Sphaerulina; species Sphaerulina populicola. The sequence continues at coordinate 5,875 of JH792557.1, forward strand.
CTGACCTTCACTTGAGACATACCACACACACATACACGCGCACACGACGACTCCATCGAAGCAGAAACGCCGCGAGAAAGACTTCGACCTTCACATCACATGCTATACCATTGAAGAGCTGCGAACATGGCGGACGGAGAGGCGGCGCCCGCTGTGGTCAATGGCGACCACGCTGCTGCGCTGGACATGTGGGAAGTGCGGCAGACAGTGCTGTCCAACTCCACCAAGAGACGAAGCACCGAATTGCACAGTATCCACGAGAAGCTCGTGAATGGAAGTAGGTCATGCACAGAGTCGATGCACACATACACGCAGACACACGCACACACACACATTCAGACATGTAAGGAGGACATCTCTGACTTTTGATGCAGCCTTTCCTGTATCCCAAGTTCCTGCTCTTCTGCACACTCTTCTCGATACATATCCTTTGTATATTGATGGCCGCTCACGCCAGGCCGTCGAAAGTTGTCTGGCTGCCATTGCTGCCACCCCCCAGTCCGCCAACGTGCTCCCTGGATTTGTAAAGGCCCTCGAAACCGAGTCAGTCAAAGCTGGCAATGCGCCAAGCAATGCATTCGTGTTGTCGAGATGGGCATCACTATTCATACAACAGGCTGCGCAGGACAAGGCGCAGTGGGACTCATGGGGTTCGAGAGCAGTAGCGGCACTCAGCAATGCCTTAAACATCCTTCTGGCATCGTGTCCTAAGGACAGCACTCGGGAAACGGCGCTTCGGGTGAGCAGGCGTGCATTCCGAATATTGGCCAAAGCGCCTTTCGGACCAGACGCCCTCACCTCCTGCATCACCACTCTTTCTGCCAAGGCTGCTTCTCCGGTCTCGACTCACGCAGTGCTCTTAGGCATCATTGCGGGCGTCTGCAGCCGGTTACCAGATCGAAAAGGTGTGGTCGAAGCTAAGAAAGCCGATTATTTTGCATTCTACTTGCGCGAGTTCCTTGGATCAAAGCTACAACTGCCATCATATGTTGCAAACGCGCTACATGACTTCTTTGAAGCTTACGTGACACAAGAAGATCTCACGAAGGAATTGATCCCAGCAATTGAGAAGTCTCTGCTGCGAGCGCCAGAGGTTGTCCTCAATGACCTTGTGTCTCCCGTTGTATTAGCATTGCCCAAAGAGCTGGACCTTTCGGAGATTCTTGCCACGAACCTTACCAAGCCTCTCCTTGCAAACGTCAAATCCACGAAACCAGAGATTCGTGAAGGTGCGCTGCGCACATTCAAAGCAGTGGCGTCTCGCTCACACAGTGACACGTTCGTCGAGAAGTCTGCCGACGAGATTCTGAATCCATTAAAGGCTGGAAAGGTCACGGCTGCCGACCAGCGCGTACTGCATGCCGAGATGCTTTCTTCTTTGCCGCCGACGAGCGCACTTGCGACCAGAGTTCCAGCCGGGCTCGTGGCCGTGGCGAGCAAAGAAGCGAACGAGTCGGCTGCGCTGGCAGAAATAGGCTGCATTGCCAAGTACGCACGCTTTAGTCTTGAGAACAAAGTCAAACTAGATGCTATGATCGTTGATGCTTTCACCAAAGGCCTAGCAGAAAAGCGTTTGCCAATGCGTCGAGTATGGGCACTGCAGCTGGCAGACCTCGTGTGGTCAACCTCTCCAGAAGCATCCAACAGTGAGAGTGCTGTCGCGTTACTGGATGCATCGATTGGGAAGCTGATCGATGTCTTGAACGAGGTCCATGCTAACCCCATACCGGCTCTGCAGTCTGGCCAGGTATCTGTGGCAGCGGTGGCGACCGCGCTCGGTCTTGCACGTGCAACTGCATTACCATCGCTCAAAAATGCCGGCATCGTCCAAAAGGCCGCCATTGGCGACAAGGTCCTCACGCTAGAGCCAAAGCCATCGTTCCTACTCAGTCCTCGGATATACACCAAGCTGACTGCAGAAGAAGACCTGCGGTGGTTTCTCCACGCCTTGGTAGCCGCTTTCCCAAGCCTGACAAACAAGGACAGCCCGGCCGTGCAGAATGCTTGGGCTCAGGCAATGATCTATCTCATCACCTCATCCAACGTGCCAGCAAAGGTCAAGAGTGAGGCAGTTCGGTCACTCCAAGGACTTTACATCGCCAACGCAGAAGCCGTTATGAGCATTGTCGTCGGTGGCCTATGGATGTGGTGCGAGGACCTCGAGACCGGCGCCAAGGACAGTGCTGCCATTGCCGCTAAGACTGGTCGGGAAGAGCTGCAAAAAGTCATCAGGGCGATCTGCCTAGACCCAGAGACAGCTGCGAAGCTCGGCACACCTGTAACGAAAGAGATCATCGAGAATCAGCTACAGAAACTACTTGTTCTCTGCCGTCCACAACTCATACCAAAAGCTTCGTGGATTCAGACTTGCTTACGGACCGGCACGGATCCAGGTCAACTAGTCGAGAAATCCACGTCAAACCTCCTGGAACAGATCCTGACGGTGACAGAACATTCCGTCTGGAAATCACTGCCTGCATTCCAGCTGGCGGCGACTTACGCCGCTGCAGATCTTGCATTCGTTGCTCCCAAGGTGTTCACGCCCATCATTGTTCAACAGATCAGCTCCGACCTCGATCCAACGCAACTCAGCGACGTAGGTCCTACGGAGGCTGCCATCTACCGTACACCTGAGGGCACCGCTTTTGTCGATGTCCTTTCCAGCAAGTCGCAAGCGCCAGAGATCAGCAAGAATCAGAAGGATTATGATACACTGAAGTGGGAACAAGAGCTTCGGACCCAGCTGGCGGCCAAGAAAGGTCAGACTAAGAAGCTGACAGCAGACGAGCAAGCCAAGGTCAAGGCACAACTGCAGAAAGAGTCCGAGATCAGGCAGAAGGTGGCATTGGTTGATGCAAAGCTGCGACGTGGCATTGGTTTCATCAATGCACTCACAACAGGCCCTCCCACCGAAGCTGAGAAGTGGTTTGGAGCCTCGGTGAAGCTGCTTTTTGATATCATTCAGGCTGGCGCAGGTCTGATATTGGGCGACGCTGCCTCACTCGCCTACCTCCAGTGTTCCGACAAGATCTCAACACGTCTGGGTCCGCTGAGGCCTTTTGTCGGAGTCTCCACGCTCCGCTCTGCTGGCATCACATTACTGCCCGAGAACCTTTTGGCAGAACCTCTTGGTGACCTTGTTACCCGGATCCTCTATCGCCTGAGATCCCTAGGAGAGCAGCGGCCGTTCGATTCTGTTTCTCTCAGCTACATACTGGCACTGGTGTTCCTCGTGCTGGAGAATGGTGGCATCGATCGTGCTACGCCGGAAGATGCGGACGAGCAAATCATGCTTGCCATCGAATTCATCTCGTTTCACACAGAGACTTGTGCAGACCCCAGTCTCCCTCGCCAAGGACTACTCGATACACTGATCAGGTCGCTGCAGAGATTCCCTCAGCATTTCAAGGAAATCAAAGACTGCTTCACTGATCTATCTCGACATCTTTCTGCTAACTTGAACGAAACCGAGACGGATACAGTAGTGAGAGGTACAATTGTACCCGAGACATCTGTGCGGAATGCTGTGCTTCAGGCCATCAGTGCCGAGCTGGAGCTGACGGATCGCGAATTCTATGAAGAAATCTGGCTTGCCAACCACGATGACGACGAAGACAATGCTACCACCGCACACGAGATCTGGGAGGAGAACGAGCTCAAGGTCATCGCTGAGGGCGCCGTGAAGTGTTTGCCATATCTTGAATCCAAAGATTCGCAGCTCAGGCGAGCAGCCGCTCGTGCAGTTGCCGATGCAACGCAACAGCATATCAGCACTTTCCAAGACATCCTGAGCAGATTACGGGATTCGTATATTGAGGCTGCTAAGCCGAAGAAGCCGGAGCTTGATCGTTATGGAATGCCCTTGAAGAAGGATATGAGCGATCCCTGGGAGCATCGACACGGTATCGCGCTGACTTTCCGCGAGCTTGGCGCTATTTTCCCAGAAGATGAGATTGCGCCATTCCTTGCTTTTCTCATCGAAAGCGGACCGCTCAGCGATAAGAACGGGACCGTCCGAGACAGCATGGTAGATGCGGCGACGACTGTGGTGTCCACACGTGGCAAAGGTCTGGTGGAGCCGCTCATGAAGCTCTGTGAGAGCACCCTGGGAGGCAGCAGTAAGACACCGGAGCAAGATCTGGTCAACGAGGCGGTTGTGATTCTCTACGGAGCTCTGGCCCGCCATCTGCCGCCAGGAGACGACCGAGTCCCGAAGGTCGTGATTCGACTCCTGTCGACTCTCAGCACTCCCTCCGAGTCTGTACAGTATGCGGTAGCACAGTGTCTGCCACCGCTTGTCCGAGCTTCGGCGGACCAGGCCAGCACGTACCTCACACAGTTGATCGACGAGACTCTCCACTCCAAGAAATATGCTGCTCGCCGTGGAGCTGCTTACGGACTTGCTGGAGTCATCAAAGGTCGTGGAATATCTCTGATGAAGGAGACGCGCCTGCTCTCCACACTCCGCAGCGCAGCAGAGAACAAGAAGGACATCAATGAGCGGCAAGGAGCCTACCTGGCTTATGAGCTCTTGTCTCTTCTTCTGGGACGTATCTTTGAGCCATACGTGATTCAGATTGTGCCACAACTGCTTGGTGGTTTCGGCGACGCGACTGCAGACGTGAGAGACGCCTGTCTGGACGCATCCAAAACCTGCTTCGCCAGTCTGAGCTCCTTTGGTGTTAAGCAAGTTCTGCCACAACTGCTCGAAGGACTGGACGAACAAGCGTGGCGGAGCAAGAAGGGGGCCTGCGACTCACTCGGCGCTATGGCGTACCTGGACGCGAACCAACTGGCAGTCAGCTTGCCAGAGATCATTCCTCCGCTAACAGAAGTACTCAACGACAGCCACAAAGAAGTGCGTCTTGCTGCCAACCGCAGCTTGCAGCGTTTCGGCGAAGTCATCGAAAACCCCGAGATCAAGGGCCAAGTTAGCATTCTGCTCAAGGCACTCAGTGACCCTACCAAGTACACCGATGACGCCCTCGACGCGTTGATCAAAATCAACTTCCTGCATTTCATCGATGCACCCTCCCTTGCGCTTGTCGTTCGCATTCTGGAACGTGGACTGGGCGACAGATCGGGAACTAAGCGCAAGGCTGCGCAAATCATTGGTAGTCTGGCACATCTTACAGAACGCAAAGATCTTCTCGTGCATTTGCCGATCCTGGTTGCTGGCTTGCGCAGTGCTGTCGTAGATCCCGTGCCAACCACTCGTGCGACAGCTTCGAAGGCTCTGGGTTCAACGATCGAGAAGCTCGGAGAAGATGCTCTGCCCGATCTCATCCCCAGCTTGATGACCACCCTCAAGTCTGATACGGGCGCAGGTGACCGTCTTGGTTCTGCGCAAGCGCTCAGTGAAGTGCTCGCTGGTCTTGGTACCAGCCGCCTGGAGGAGACCTTACCCACGATCCTGCAGAATGTCGCGAGCACCAAGCCTTCCGTGCGTGAGGGCTTCATGTCGCTTTTCATCTTCTTGCCTGCTTGTTTCGGGCAGAGTTTTGCGAACTACCTCGCGCGTATCATCCCGTCTATATTGGCTGGACTTGCCGACGATGTGGAGTCGATTCGAGAGACCGCCCTTCGTGCCGGACGTCTGCTCGTCAAGAACTTTGCGAGCAAGTCTGTCGATCTCCTGTTGCCCGAGCTCGAGCGTGGTCTTGCCGATGACAGCTACCGCATCCGTCTCAGCTCTGTGGAACTCGTCGGCGACCTGTTGTTCAATCTCACGGGCATCAGCGGCAAGACTGAAGCGGAAGATCTGGACGAGGGGGCGAACGAGGCGGGAGCGAACTTGCTGGAGGTGCTGGGCGAAGAGAAGCGTAACAGAGTCCTTGCGGCGCTGTACATCTGTCGCATGGATACATCAGGTCTGGTCCGCACATCCGCAATGAACGTGTGGAAGGCACTGGTCTCCTCCCCGCGAGTCCTCAAGGATCTCATTCCGATCCTCACCCAGCTTCTCGTCAAGCGTCTGGCCAGCTCCAACCACGAGCAGAAGATCATCGGCGGCAATGCGCTGGGAGAACTCATCCGAAAGGCTGGCGATGGTGTCTTATCGGCACTGTTGCCCACTCTGGAAGAGCACTTGCAAACCTCGTCCAGCACAGATTCTCGCACAGGTATCTGTATAGCATTGCGCGAACTCATTACAGCATCGACTGATGAATCGCTCGAGGACCATCAACAGAGGCTGATATCTGTCATGCGTACAGCCTTGGTCGACACCGATGAAGACGTCCGAGATGCTGCAGCAGAGGCCTTTGACTCCTTGCAAAAGCTGATGGGCAAGCGGGCCATCGACCAAGTGCTACCATACTTGTTGCAACTGCTGCGCACCGAAGGAGAAGCCGCCAACGCTCTGTCGGGTCTTCTGACGCTGCTCACAGACTCGACCAGATCGAACATTATTTTGCCCAACCTACTGCCCACATTGATCGCATCGCCCATCTCGTCATTCAACGCACGTGCGCTCGCGTCTCTGGCTGAGGTGGCCAGCTCTGCCATGACGCGGAAGCTGCCGAACATCCTGAATGCGCTCATGGACAATATCATCGTCTGCAAGGATGAAGAGCTCAAGGCAGAGCTCGATGCCGCGTTTGACACTCTCATTCTTTCTGTTGACGAGTTTGATGGTCTCAATACGATGATGAGCGTCATGCTCGCACTGTCGAAGAACGACGATCACCGCCGGCGTTGTGCTGCGGACTTGCACTTTGCAGCATTCTTCGAGAAGGCGGATGTGGACTTCTCACGCTACTATCCGGACGTCATCCGCGCTATGCTCATCTCCTTTGACGATAGTGACACTGAAGTCGTGAAGGCGGCCTGGGCTGCTTTAAGCCAGCTCATGCAGCGCCTCAAGAAGGAGGAGATGGAGTCGCTTGTCAGCTCGACACGACAGACACTCAATCAAGTTGGTGTTGCCGGTCATCCTTTGCCAGGATTTTCCTTGCCCAAAGGCATCAATGCCATTCTACCAGTCTTTCTGCAAGGTCTCATGAATGGGTCCGCGGAGCAGCGCATACAGGCAGCACTAGGGCTGTCAGATCTCATCGATCGCACCAGTCCCGATGGTCTCAAGCCGTTCGTAACACAGATCACCGGTCCGCTGATTCGAGTGGTCTCCGAGCGTTCGGTTGAGCTCAAAGCAGCCATCTTGCTCACCCTGAACAATCTGCTGGAGAAGATTCCGACGTTCCTGAAGCCTTTCTTGCCGCAGCTGCAGAGAACCTTTGCAAAGTCCCTAGCAGATCCTGGCAGCGAGGTGTTGAGATCAAGGGCCGCGCGTGCTCTGGGTACTCTCATCACTATGACACCACGAATCGATCCTTTGATTGCCGAGCTCGTGACTGGGTCCAAGACGACCGACTTGGGTGTCAAGAATGCCATGCTCAAAGCACTGTACGAAGTTGTCAGCAAAGCCGGTGCCAAGATGAGCGAAGTCTCGCAAAACGCCATCTTGGGTCTCATAGACTCCGACGCGGGCGATGCGGATGATTCCCTGAACATCGCCTACGCCAAACTTCTCGGCGCTCTCATCGCAGTCATTCCCGCAGAAAACACTATCAGTCTGATGAAAGTCCGAGTCCTGAACTTCAACTTTACGCATTCCACCATCCTCGCGCTCAACGCTGTCCTGGTGGAAGCGCCTGAGTGTCTGACCAATAGTTTGGATGAAATCACCCGAGAGGTCCTGGTCCGAGGCATCAACCACACGCAGCCTTTTATCGCAGATAACGCCATCCTCGCAGCAGGCAAATACTTGCTGACCGAGACGGGCAACAAGAGCTTCGAAGGCGTGAAGCCCATCATGCAAGCCCTCGCAGATGCTTTGCCATTGGGCAAACCAGTCGACACTCGTCGCCTGGCCCTCGTGGTGATCCGCACCGTCGCCAGACAACGCTCTGAGCTCGTCCGTCCTCACCTCAACATCCTGGTCACGCCTGTTTTCCGCAGTGTGAGGGACCCTGTCATTCCCGTCAAGCTATCCGCTGAAGCAGCTTTCTTGCAAATATTTGAGGTGGTGGAGGAGGAGAGTGCCGTATTTGATAAATATCTGGCCTCGAAGGATGGACAAGCGCTCGCTGCGCAGGACAAGAGGAGTATGCAAGAGTACTTTAAGCGAATTGCGTTGAGGCTGAGTGGACAGGCGAGGGAGAGGAAAGAGGCCGAGGGTGGCAGTGGCGGACTCGGGCTGACGAGTGACGAGAAGGAAGATGAGAGGGAGGTTTGGAGCGTGGGCAAAGTCGATTTGGGAGAAGGTTTCAGTGATGAGTAGACGAAACGTGACAAAGCGATACCAATATTGGTGCACACATGTCTCGCAGAGGAGAGATGGCTGTGCTGCTGCTGAATTCCATGAATGAGGAGAGTGCAGATTCCTCCAAATCAATCCTCCTCCTCCAACCCCTTTTATGAATTTCAAGCTTCCATGTAGATTCCAATCGACGACTAGGAGGTAGGTATAGAGTGGGTGACTCTGCCTGGTGAACTTGAAATTTCTTTGCAGCGTGCTGACGATAGATACTATAGAGTAGAGAGTTGTATAAGACTGAAGCGTAGGAGATTTGATTTTTCTTTTTCTTTTTCTTTTTCTTTTTCTTTTTCTTTTTCTTTTTCTTTCTCTATTTCTTTTTCTTTTTCTTTTTCTTTTTCTTTTTCTGTTTCTATTTCTTTTTCTTTTCTTTTCCTTTCTTTTCTTTTTCTTTTATATTCTTGTGTTTTGTTTTGTTTTGTTTTATTTTATTATATTTTA
>JH792557.1:21419-48359 GCA_000291705.1 Sphaerulina populicola P02.02b
TTCCTCTCTCTACGGTAATTTCAGTAGTACCTTTAGTCTATCTAGTTGTTGTCAAGTCGACGATATGAAGAAAAAAGGAAAAAAGAAAGGAAAAAAGAAAAATTGAAATCAACAACATGCAACAGGTGAACGACCAAGTCAGTCCAACAAATGACAGCACCATAATCACCTACCTTATTTTCACCTCTCACTCTCACTTAATCACTCTCACTTAATCACTCTCACTCTCACTCTCACTCACTCACTCACCCACTCTCACCCACTCACTCACTCACTCCAAAACCAAATCCTCATATCCCCTCCTCTCCACATCCTCACACCGCATTCGATACCCCGGTCCGGGACCATTATACCTCGCAATAATCCTCTTCTCCTTTCCCGCCACGTTTTTATTCACGCCCGTCATCCACGAATCCACCTCGTTCGCCAATAGGCCCTGAGCACACTCGTGCACATGTTTGGTCCATTCGACGATTTTGTCTTCTCGGGCGAGGAAGTAGGTGATGGGTTTCTTTTTCTTTTGCTGGGAATCAGTAGTGTTGTTGTTTTTGTTGTTGTTGTTGGAGTAGCAGTTCTGGAGAAAAGAGGAGACCCAGTCGACTGCGTATTCGATGGAGCGGGGAATGTTGCCAAACACTATCATGAAGGAGGGGAGGGATTGAGATTAGCCATGTCATGGTTTCTTTTTCAAGGTTGTGGTGAAAGGAAGTTGTCGTCATCTTTTTTTCAAGTGGAAAAAAAAGGAGAATTCGTCATCTCGTGATATCATAAACTTACTCTGATGAGGACCCAAAATCATGCACATATTTGGAAATTTGTGTGCAAATAACCCCAAAAAGGTCCGAGGGCCATCTGCCCAGACATCTTTGAGTTTGACCCCATCCACACCCCGAAAATCTATCGAATGAAAGGGTCCAGTGACGGCGTCAAACCCTGTCGCGAAGATGAGAATATCAAGATCGACATGTTCGCCACTTTGCAGCTGAATGCCCGTTTCAGTAATGCGTTCAATGGGATCGTCTTCTGCCACATCTACCAAGCGCACGCGCTCATCGTTGTAGGCTTCGATATAGTTAGTTTCGAGCGGCACACGACGCGTTCCAAAGCCGTGATTGCGAGGGATGAGCTTCTCTGCAACGCGAGGGTCGTGGACTCGCTGCCGAATCTTGTCGGCGATGAATTTGCTAAACACGGCATTGGCTTCGCGGTCAGTGTTGATGTCTGCGAAGTTTTGCAGCCATTTGGCAAAACCTGGTTTGTCATAGAGATCTTCCCAGAATGCGAGACGTTCCGCTTCGGGAACTTCTAATGTCTTGCGCGTGTCCGCGGTGTAGATGAAGCCACTGTAGGACTTGAGGCATTGCTCGAAAATCTTGGGATATTGCTTTCGGATCTCGACCATGTCTTGCTTGGTCAGTGACTCATTGCGAAGAGGCGCGCTCCAATTGGGAGTTCTTTGGAACACCGTCAGAGACTTCACGTCGTACTCGGGCTTCACGATAGTCTGAATGATTTGGATTCCCGTCGCGCCTGTTCCTATAATGCCCACGCGTTTGCCCTTGAGCCGTTTGTCTCCATCCTCGGGCCAGCGTGAACTGTGAAAGCTGTCTTTGAAGGTTTCGGCGCCCGGGATCTTTGGCAGGGTTGGTGCACTCAGGATACCCAGCGCGGTGACGAGGAACCGAGATGAGTACGTCAAGCCATGGCTATCGGTCAACAACCACGATCTCGTATCTTCCTGGAAGTGCGCAGAGACTATCTTTGTGCCGAATTGCATATATTTCCGAAGATCAAACTTGTCCGTGAGGAACTGGGCATATTTGAGTGTCTCGGATCCGGGAGCGAATGTCTCGGTCCAATCCCATTCATCGAGCACTTCTTGCGAGAAGGAGAACCCATAACTGACGCTTTCAGAATCGAATCGGCAGCCAGGATAACGGTTCCTTGTCATCCATTAGCCGTTGCTCGAACGAGATCAAGTAATAGACGTGTGTGCGTGTGTGTATCGACTCACGAACGCCATGTCCCGCCCTCCCCCGAACCTGCATCCAAGGCTTTCACCCTGAGACCCAACTGCCGCATACGATACACGGTGTATATGCCGCTGAGCCCGCAGCCGATGACCAAGACATCGTATTCTGGCTGGAATGGTGGCGTCTCAATACTCCCCATGATGATGATTATGATGATGATGATGATAATGATAATGATGAGAAGTTTGTGTTCTGTACATCCTTTGCACTTCCACGAAGGTCGTCGTCGGGTTATCCAAATGCCAAGGTGCTATGGGTGACTGCTGCGTATCTAGTCACGCTGCGTTATTCGTTATGCATTCCAGCTTGCTAGCTGCCGCGCGGCAACAGCGGAAGCACGCTGTGAGCCTGGCAGCCTGGCGCTGGAAGCTTGACAAGGGTGTGGTCTTACACATGTGCTGGGGTACGGAGGACTTCCTAATTTGTAGGCATTTCGATATCTTTTAACATCGAATGTGTGCCGCTGATGGAGACGAGGAAGAAGAACTTTCGTGTCATTCCAGAGAAACAGACCTGCCTTCAGAGACTTCAGGTTCTGCGCTCACACGTGGACCCGGCCTTTGATTGCCATGAAAACATCCTGCTGATGGGTGCAGCGTTGGCTGCAGAGTCCTCTGCTGCATAGCTAGAGCGATAGGAACTTCTTCGGCCGCACATCACGAGCTGCAAAAGCCACTTGGCAGTTCTTTACACTGTAGTACTATACCAACAAAGGTATGCTACTTACTGTGCGTTGAGTCCGTTGACCAGCTCTAGCGTTTGGATGGGAATCCGGCCTCGTTGTCGGGACTCCTTTGGAAGGTTATTCAAGTGAACATTGTACTTACGCAAAGGCCGATCAGTAAGTTTGCTCCTCGGGCTGCATCACTTTGTTAGCAGTTGCCGCCTGTGTGCCATCCGCTTCTCCACGAATGCCGGGTCCTATCCACTCTGTACTGTTGGTAGGTTATTCATTCATGGTATTGCTCATGTCATACCACATCCTCTCCCCGACCTTGTAGATCACGCACAGTAGGCTGCACCTGGGCCCAGGCTACAGGATATACCACCAGGGAGCATTGTATCTGCTCAGTAAAGTCACAATCTAGTGGGCCGCGCCTCAAAGATCAATGATGCTCAGATCATCGAAGGTCCGGATGTAATCCTCCCCAAACAGTGTGGCAGATGTATGAAAGCCACTGCTGTCCTTGACTGCTGCAGCGTTCATGATCTTGCGGACAGCCTCTGTTGCGGCTCGGGCAGTCATGGTATAGCCATTGACCGTCTCGAGGACAGAGCGAGCGACAGTCCCGTCTGCTGCTATGACTTCGACAGTTGCTCGCATTCTCTTGACTTCGCGCTCCTCGCGGGAGGGGCCCTCAGCAGCGTCGTTTGCTTCACCACCACTAGCACCGCCGCCGGAGGCGCTGGAAGCCTCCATGTAGATGTATCTAGTTGGCCGTTAGCAAGAGCGGCGAGACATGCAGAGATCATGATAGCATACGAAGCGATGTTCGGCACTTTGAACGTGTGCCACAGCGCAATGACATCCGGCATGCCGAACATGATAGTGTGCACAGGACCGGAGCAAAATCCAAAATCGAAGCTTTTCGTACTTCCACCGTCGCCTGAAACCAGGTCACCATTTGATCTTGTCAACAGTCTTAGTGTCTGATCCCCGCCTGCGCTGCGAGCTGTACCCGGCGTGATACTGCCAGGCATGAAGATCGCCGTGCTCACAGTCGATGGTGTGTTGACACGCTTCAGCACATGCGCAGTCAGGCCTACCATTACAGTCATGCACACGCCGCAGCCGGGCAGAAGCACGACTCCAGACGCTTTCGCCTGCTGATTTAGTTCTTCAGCCAGAAGGTAGCTTTCGAGTTCGGCAGAGATGTCGAGGTAGTTGGTCTTGGTCCGCACTGCCGCGCGCATGAGAGGCTCGGCAGTCTGAGCGAATGGTCCTGCGCAGTTGAGCAGAGTGTTCACATCCTGCAGCTGGGTCTCAATCGTGCTTGCGGAGTCGAGTGTGAAGGCTTGATAACTGAGGCCCCATTTCTGGGCCAGAACCTGCAGCTTGGTCTCGTCTCTTCCAGCGAGGATGACTGGGCCAGGAAGCGAGGCGAAATCGGTATGTTCCAGGATCAAGCGCGCGCTATAGCCAGTTGCGCCGTAAATGAGGACGGTAGACATGCTTGCGGTCTCTTGTGAATGCACCAACGAAGGACGCTCGCTATTGTGATGTATTTCTTACCTCTGCGCTGTGTGTGTTTTAGTTCTGTATACTCCCGCTCTGCTTTGTCATATTTCCATGGCTGACGGTACATGTAGGTTGGTCAGCGATGCTGGTGGTGCACAACATGAGGTAGACGTAGGAGGTAGGAGGTAGGTGGAGTTTGTGAGAATAGCTGCCAAGGCTGACGGTGTCTTATTCCATCGTGACGCGTCCATCACAAACACACGACACCACGCGTTCATCACCCCCCCACAACGCGTCCATTCATCAAATACATGTATACCACCTCCAGTGTATCAACACAGCGGCACCACTAACCGCTTGCCGGAAATCTGGCCCTCGCGCATCCGGTCCAAGGCGGCGTTGATTCCCTCGAGGCCACCGGGCGCCCGCTCCACCACCGGCAGTCGTAACACATCATACCGGAGGGCCTGCTCGAGCCACGCCATCAACGAGAGCCCGACAGCAGGTACCTCGTGCATCAGCTTGACCGGCACGCTGTGATACACGATTCCCGGCACCCTTTCTTTCGGCAGCGCCGCCAATCCGACGATGTGCGGTCGCTTCTCGCCTCCCACATGGAGGCTCGTTGCCAGGGCTTCTGTCGTAGGCTTGCCCACAGTATCAACAGCAAACCGCAACTGGCCCTGGGTCAGACTGCGAATGACTTCGCTGGCGCGGGCGGGGTGGTGACTGTCCACCAACACGAAGTCCTTGGCCTCCATCATCCGAGCACCGTGCTTTGCTACGTCGACCACGAGTATCACTCTCAGGCCCGCCAGATGCGCTATTTGCGATAAGATGAACGCGCTGGTCGATGATCCTCCCCAAACCACAAGCCACTCTCCTGCAACCGGGCGCTCGTGCTCCGGCATGCTGAGACACTCGGAAAGTGTGTCGGCGGGCAAGTCTTCCAAGGCACTTCTGCGGACCATCTGGCGGACATCTGGCCCTCTCGTGCCTTTCGCTTGGGCGATATCCGGCAAGCGCAGGCCTAGACAAACACCAAGCGTGAGAGATGCAGCCACGTAGGCGACGCCCAGCGCAGCTCCGTGAGCGATCTGAATGTGACTGGGCAGTCTGCAGACCGTATGGTGCGATGCGATTGCGTATTCCTGATAGGCAGCTTTGCGCACATCTCGATAGTCTGTTGAGCCACATATAACCTAGCGTCTGTTAGCGTCCCATTGCTGTCGTGGAGGAAAGGTGCCGCAACGTACAATATCGCCGACTCGTATGTGACTGTGGGTGGCCGGTGCTTCCACAACCTCTCCTGCAAAGTCACGTCCAGCAACGTATGGCAATACCGGGATCCCGAAGCCGTAATCGACACTCTTCCAATCAATGGGATTGAGTCCGATTGCTTGCACCCTCACAACAAGCTCGTCTGAACTGTTCCGCTCAGGCACTTTATACTCTTCCGACAGAGAGAATGGTTGCCTCAGGCCGTGGAGCACGAGTGCTTTTTGGTGTTTTGGGGGCTGAGCTGCCTGCAGTGCACATTTTGACATGGCCTTCACCAGCTTCTTCTCGTCGAGCACATTGACAATGCAAGTCACTGGTGTTGCTGTCCCCCAATCGATGTCTTTCCCCATGTCGAGGTCATGTTCCAACGCATCGAATGTCGTAGGAATTGGTCTGAAAGGTACAGTATTCATTCTGCCCTCATAGCAGAACGTTGGCAAATAAGTTTGTCTCTGCTTCGCTTGGGAGGCCAAAACCAAAGTAGGGCCAACCGCTGCAGCTGGCCTATCACTGCATATCTACCACGCGGTATATCATGCGCTGTCTGCTACCGGAATTCCGCTTTTGGACCTGTAAGACCTCAGCATCACGTACGCCATCGATTGCGAATGAGGCGTGCAGTCACAAAGTTCTCAGCATACGACTGTAGCCCTGGTGAAGATGTCGAGCAATGAAAAACTGAGGTATATCCCTCCCGAGATTGTGCCGAACTAATGTTGCCTTGAGAGGCTAGTATTGCGCCATTATTAACAACTACTCGGCTGGACGACGAGCCTGGCCAAATTGCAGACGACAAAGCATATCTACCTAGGTACATGTATGGACCGTATTGTATGCCGACGGCTATCACGCTGACCATTGCAGGGTGACTCCCGTGCGTGCCCTGTACGCTCCTACCGAACTGGAGGTATGGTGCAGGCCCATCGCTTCGGCCGGTCGCTCCCCAACCTTCACTTCAATTGCTAATCGATATGGTTGAATGCCCGATGCTTGCATAACTTCCGTTGCATCCTCAGAAGACAACAACGAGCATCTGCATCAACTCAACAAGCGAGCACCATGGGATCTATCGAAGCGGCGATTCCTGCAGGTGGAGACATGTTCCATCTCAAAAGAAACACGTCTACAGCCGTAGAATCAATCGACAACGGCCAACAAACGCCGCCCCTTGCCAGACCTAAGGACGAATGGGTATACCCTTGGCCAACGAACTTCAAGATCAGCGAGCATCCGATTGATGAAGTCCGCAAGCTCAAGGTCGCCGTAATCGGTGCTGGACTGGCGGGCATTACAGCTGGAGCGCTCCTGCCTGCCAAAGTTCCTGGTATAGATCTGACAATACTGGAGAAGAATGCAGATGTTGGTGGAACTTGGTTTGAGAACATATACCCGGGTGTCCGATGCGACATTCCCGCACACGTCTACCAAAGCACATTCACACCAAATACGCAGTGGACCGAGGAGTACGCACAAGGCAAGGAGATTCTTGCCTACTGGCAGTCAGTAGCGCGTAAACACAATGTTTATGAACACATCCGCTTCAGGACCAAGGTAGTGGGTATGTACTGGGATCCAACTCGCTCTCAATGGAGGATCGACACAGTTCACGTTGAGGATGGCCAATCTAGCTCGGAGCACTATGACTATGTGCTGACAGCCATCGGTCACTTCAATCAGTGGAAATTGCCAAACTACCCTGGCATCAAGGACTTCAAAGGCCCTCTTTTCCATTCAAGCAATTATGACTCAAAGTTCGATCCCAAAGGTAAACGAATAGCTACCATTGGCAACGGAGCATCTGGTATCCAGGTCACCACTGAGCTACAAAAAGTAGCAGATCATGTCGATCATTATGCGCGCAATCGTACATGGATCGCTGGCAGCTTCAATCCGTAAGTGAGCTCATCGTCACAATACATCTCATTAGAGCCCGTACCCAAGCGTCCACGGCCTAGGGAATGATCTCACAGACGTGCAACGATCTCTGAAAATCACATATTTGATACGCTTGCTGATTCTTGATAGTGCTGTGAGAGATCGGCAGAACAAACCGATGTACTTCGACTCTGAGACACTCAGATCATTCAAGGATCCCGCCAACTACCTCAACTACAGAAAAGAGCTCGAAGACAATTTCTTCAGAGGGTTCGATAGTCAGCTTGTTGACTCCGAGACTACCAAGAATTTGAGACAAACCTTCATCGAGGCCATGCGAACGCGTACGAGTGAGAAACCGGAGGTGCTCGACAAGCTGATACCGGATTTCCCACCGAATTGTAGACGCCTCACGCCGGGCCCTGGATACCTCGAAGCACTATGCGCACCGAACCTGGATTTGATACAAACTCCGATCGCACGGTATCTCTTACAACTGCATACCATCTAGAAATTGAGCTAACGATGTTATCTCAGATTTGTAGAAGACGGCATTATAACTGTAGACGGGATCAAGCGCTCCGTAGACGCGGTCATATGCTCCACGGGTGCAAACGTGGACTATGCCCCTCCTTTTCCAATCGTCTCTGGAGATCTCGATCTCTCTCGAGACTGGCGACCTGATGGCAAACTTGGCTGGCCTCGATCGTACTTGGGCATGGCCACGGATGGATTCCCAAACCTATCCTACCTCCTTGGTGCGTAGTACAGAGTGCCGATTGGCACAGTCGGCAGCAGACTTCGCGACTGATGACGCATAGGACCCAATCCTGCCGGGCCCAGTGGCACTGTTCCTCACGCTGGTAATGTTCACCATGGGAAATTCAAGCGACGTTGCGCTGATACGTGAGCAGCTGAGATCCAAGTTACCTACGTCGCAAAAGTACTGCGCAAGATATCGACCCAAGGAATACGCACGATAGTTCCCTCGAAAGCAGCGACCGATGACTTCATCGCCTACGCTGATGCGTTCTTCCCGAGAACCAACATGGCTCTAAAGTGTAGCTCCTGGAGCAACGGCGGTCGTCCGGGTGCACGTATTCATGGCCACTGGCACGTAAATCCTCGCAGTTGGAGCGCTCACATCTGTGCTGACATATCAATTAGGCCTGGCTCTGGAGCTCATGTTACATACGCGAGGCGCGATCCTCGCTGGGAAGACTACGAATACAGTTATGTGGTCCCGGGGAATCGATTCGCTTACTTTGGCAATGGACAAACCGCTGCTGAGAAGGATGCTGAGCGCGACATGACGCCGTATCTCAAGTTGGCTGAAGACAACGACCTGCGCGACCTTCATGAACGTTGGTGGGATCTCTAATGTATACCATTCGTTCGATGTGGAAGTACAATTCCTCCTCATTAAGCCACCAAGTGATCAGCTGCAGTACAGATCGATGCTTTGACATCTGCAATTCAGCTGGCCGGATACCATTCACTGACAACTCATTTTCACCCAGTCCAAGGATTGGACCCGAGGACGATTTAAGAGACACACGCAGGACGCCTGATCTTGTTTTGTTTGTGAAAGACGTTAACACACCGCATTGTCTCTTTGACGCTAGTATCCGCGACTGGTAAGTGATGTTCTACCAAGTGGCTGACAGCCAGTGCGATAGCGTGCATATGTGCGAAACCCCCCCCCTATGTTGCTACCGACGAAACGACTGTTGAGCTGCGCTTCAAGGCACATTGCATGCAGCGATAACGTCTGGTCACGACAGTTGTCGCGCTCTTTACCATGGGAGAGAAAATCTTGGCCTGTCGCTACAATTGCTTATTCACATGCCCTCGCTAAACTGTCTTCCATCGGGCGATAGCGGTCGTACTGATCGCGACACCACCAGCTCGTTGCCGTCGGGCTCTAACCATTACTCCATCGTGCTGGGTTGGCCGAGGCCGCATGGCAGAATATCATCTCGAATAGAGCAGCAAACACAATGGTGGTGACCGGTGCTTACTTCGAAAACACCCTCAGTCGCTGCAGGCGCCGAGATGCACTCTGCGTTCTGGTACCATGGCCGATAAGCCATCGTAGGTGCAGAGACGCCACCACCGTGCTCACCACGTGTGAAGTCCGCCGATTGAAAGCTATATACGATTGCGGAACTGCAACGATCTGCACTAGAACTGACGGGCCACCTCTGGCCGCTCAAATGCTCATTCATTTTGCTATTAGCAGCTCCAGAATCGTCGGCCATGCCGTTGCAGCAACCTTGTGGCTCTCTGGTCGCCAATGAGTCCCTACCAAGTTCGATAGCCTTCACGTCAAGTGACACACCAAAATTGAGCCACGAGAGTGTCCTGGACGGACAGAACTCAACCATGATTCGACTGCACGCCTATCAACGCCAATTTCGCCCAACGTCGTGGAGTCGAGGCGCCAGACCACGATTGCGAGATCGTATCACTCATACGCCCCCTTCACAGCCGGCAAGAACTAGAGAGCCAGACCAGGTCGCAGTAGGGCGTCCGAAACGACTCATGCATCTAGGCTGCGCAAAAGCATAGTCGACAATGCCCAGGAGATGCGACTTCTCAATCAGAGCGGTCCAGGTTTCACAGATCGCCGTCATCGAGATCCTAGAGCCCGCCATCACACCATCCTCGCCCAGGCTCGCCGGTCGAAATTCCCTCAGCCAGCGCACCCAGTCATGTTGAGGCTTGTAAAGGGACGTCGCTGTTGACTGGTAGCAGCAGCTCGCCTAAAAACATCGTTTATGGATAGGATGGCGGCCACGAGCACGGGTGCCTCTTGAATGGATTGAGGGTGATGGAGTATTACCCGACGAAGTCACCCATGTTTCTCTGCGAACTACATGGCTTATATGTATCAGCTGGCCTCCCATGTTTCGCCGAGCATGTCACAGCATATACCTTCAGACACCAGGACTCGGAACTAAGACAAGACCATAAAGTCTCAACCGTATCCCACGCTCACTACTCCTTGCAGAATTACTTCGTCTACGAGAATCCTTAGAATATCTCATCCAACCCCACGAACACCTCGATCCCCGAATAACAAAGTTCGCTATCATGCGGGTGCTATTCCTGTGCACGGCACACAACAGCTTGTCGCAGCGGCTGTACTTGGCACTCTCGCTTTCGCATCATGTTACCATCGAGTACGCTCTGTCCGAGGAAGTGATGATCTCTGCTGTGGCACTCAGCCAGCCCGACATCATCATCTGCCCATTCTTGACCACCCTTGTGCCAAAGGTACGTCGACCAGAATCACGACTCAAGCAAACGCTAACATGTGCTACAGTGCGTCTATGAGAACTACCTGACGCTGATAATACACCCTGGACCACCAGGAGATGCTGGGCCATCCGCTCTCGACTGGGTACTGATGGGCGATGACGGCTCCATCGATGCCTCCAACGAAGTGCTCAGGGCGCTCGACGAAGATGAAGTCTCCCCTGGCCGTACTCACTGGGGCATCACCATTCTACAAGCCATCGAGGAATTCGACGCGGGTCCCGTCTGGGCCTTTGATCAATTCAGCATCGACATCGACCAACCAGGCTTGACCAAGTCCGAGCTCTATCGTGGCCCCGTCACGCAGAGTGCCATCAATGCGACGCTGGCAGCCATCAGCCGTGTCCAAGCCGCGTCTCCGTCGGGACGAATCACCACTTCTCTCAAGACCAAAGCCAACTTCCGAGCGCTTGCTGTCAGCGATTCAAGGCCTTTTCAAGGAGGTCGGCTGCATAATCGACCTCTCCTCAAAGCTGCACAACGAGACTTTGATGTCTCCCGACACACCTCCCAACAAGTCTCTCGACGCATCCGATGCGGAGACTCGCAGCCAGGCGCGCTCAGCAAGGTGTTTGGGAGCAGTCTGTACGTGTACGGGGGTGTTGTTGACGACAACGAAGAAGAACGATGGCCCATTCAGCTGTCTGGTCTCTCCCCTCGGATTCTCGGCTTCCGCAACAAGGCCGTGTGTATTGCCACGTGCGATGGCAAAGGCGTCTGGATTACACATGTCCGACGCATGAGAACAAAGGTCGACAAGGCCTTGTGGCCCAAAGTACCCGCTATATTTGGTCTCCTGCAGCTGGGAATCATCACGCCCGAAGATGTCCGAACCTTTGACTGGTGCCCGCCCGATGATTGGAAGTTGTCGTCGTTCAAGACGTTCCAAGAAGTGTAAGTCAGTGTACGTACACGAGTGTAGTATGGTCCGTCTGACCCTGTCCTCCCTCTTAGCTGGGTCGACTTCGAGGTTGACGATGCGATGCGTCGTACCGCCTATGTCTATTTCGACTTCTACAATGGAGCCATGGCCACCGACCAATGCTCACACCTGATTGACGCCTTTGATCACGTCTTGTCGCAGTCTACCAGCTCCAGCCCTGTGCAAGCAGTCGTCTTGATGGGAGGAGCATACTTCAGCAATGGTATTGCTCTCAATGTCATCGAGGCCGCCGTGGACCCAGCCATGGAGTCTTGGCTCAACATCAACCGCATCGACGATGTGGTCCAATATCTGCTCCAAGACTTCCCTTCGCGAAACATCCTCACCATTGCTGCGATTCGCGGCAACGCCGCAGCCGGAGGAGTCGCCCTCGCTGCCGCTTGCGACATTGTCATCGCCGGCCAGAAGGTCGTTTTGAACCCAGCCTACCGCGCAATTGGACTCTACGGGAGCGAATATCACACCATCTCCTATTCCGGACGCTGCGGGCAGACCAATGCCAATAAGATTCTTCGGTCCATGACTCCGATCAGTCCTCTACAGGCCCAGCAGATCGGACTGGTGGATTACGTCTTCCCCGGCACGGGTGCCGCCCTCGACGACTACATCCGGACACACATTACCTTTCTTCTCAAGCCCGGTATCGTCACGCAAGGAGTCTGGAAAAGAAACACCGACCTCTCACCTGCGACTCTCGCTCGCGCTCGCGCTCACGAACTCGGTAAGTAAACGAGCAAGCATACTTGTACCTTTTTTAACCTCATCTTTCTTTTTTTTTCCACCAGGTGAAATGAGCCTCGACTTCTGGTCCGAGCGCTCCCCTCGCTACCACACGCGTCGCTTCGCTTTTGTCCGCAAACTCAAGCCCTCACATACTCCTCTCCGCTTCGCAACCCATCGACGCGGACCCGAGCATACTACTTCTTCTTCTTCTTCTCGTTTCGACGAAGAAGAATTGGAAGATTTTGAGAATCTGGAATATCATCGTCGAATTGCGGAAGAGAGACTTTTTGTGAAACTTCGTGGGAGATTGGTTGCTGAAGTTGAAGAGGAAAAACACAAAGGGAAAGAAAAAGGAAGGGAAAGAGAAAAAGAAAAAGTTGCTCTGCTTCAATGCAAGACTGCTGCTGCTGCTGCTGGAGTAGCAATTCAAGGTATTCAATCCCCTCCTCCCGAAATCACCTCTCCGCTTCTTCTTCATGGTGGTGGTGGAGAAGGAGAAGCAGAAGAAGGGCCAGGAGGATATTTCGACAAGAAGAAAAAGTCGACGGAACCGATGTGGTCGTGCTATTATCATCATTCGGCTGCTCCTCTTCTTCATCCTCCTACTACTGGATCGGAGGAGTTGCTGACGCCGCCTGTGACACCTTTGGGTGGTAGTGGCGGTAGTGATGGGACAGCGGAGCAGTTGAGGATTGATCGGGCGATTAATGCGGCGGTGGCGAGGAGGTGTGCGGAGGAGAGGCCTTGGGCGATGATTTCGTGATTTCTTTTGTTTTGTTTTTCGCGAGATTTCTTTTATTTACTCTTTTATTTACTCTTTTTTGGCTTCAGTCTTTTATTGAAGGATATCGTTGTATCATTCG
Organism: Sphaerulina populicola P02.02b; assembly: GCA_000291705.1. Taxonomy (NCBI): domain Eukaryota; kingdom Fungi; phylum Ascomycota; class Dothideomycetes; order Mycosphaerellales; family Mycosphaerellaceae; genus Sphaerulina; species Sphaerulina populicola. The sequence continues at coordinate 34,638 of JH792557.1, forward strand.
TTGGTACAAGACAAAAAGAGGAAGATCACGAATTCCACAATCCATCCCATCATTTATCTTTTCTTGCATTCCATCCCATCCCATTCATCATAAACAATCACTTCCCCCCTACAAAAGCCCCCCAATACTTCCTTGCAGGATGCCCCTCTCTCACTCTCGGCCCCAATCCATCCCCCAAATAATTCTCTCGCATCGTCTCTCCCACATAGCCCTCCTGCAACACCCCCCTTTTCCTCAACTCAGGCCACAAATATCGAATAATATCCTCAAACGTATCCGGCGTCACCGCATAACTAATATTAAACCCATCCACATCCGCTTTTTCAATCCACTCCTCCATGATATCCGCTACAGTCTGCGGACTCCCCACGGCGCGAGGATGTGCGCCAGAAATAGCCAATTGTTGCAGCACGTGTTGTTTCGTCCATTGCACATTTTCGAGGCCGGGCACAGTTTTCGTCCAGGAGTCGATGAGGGATTGGATTGCTGGAGGACCGTTGTTGAAGGAAAAATCTTCATGGTCGGAAAATTGGGAGAGATCGGTACCTGTCCAGCCTCCGAAGAGGGCGGCGGTGCCTTCCAAATCGGCGTATTCGAGAAGTTTGTGGAATTTGGTTTGCGCTTTTTCGTCGGTTTCGTCGACGACGATGAAGATTCCTGCGATGAATTTGATGCTGGAGGGATGGCGCCCTTTGTCGATGAGAAGGGCTTTGGTGGAATCGACGATTTGGCGCGTTTTCTCGGGGAGCATGCCGGGGAGAAACATGGCTTCGGCGTGTTGGGCTGCGAAGTTTTTGCCGGCTTTGCTCGCGCCGGCTTGGAGGAGAAAGGGGGTGCGTTGGGGAGAGGGATGGACGATGCTGGGTCCTCTGCAGCGGAAGTGTTTGCCTGCGTGGTGGATGGGATGGACACGATCTGGGTTGGTGTAGATTCCAGTTGTTTTGTTCGCTTCGACTGCGTCGTCTTCCCAGCTGCCCTCGAGAAGCTTGTATACCACTTCGAGGAACTCATCGGCAACTTCGTATCGATCATCGTGCTGTGTCAGTTGGTCCAGACCATAAGATTTCGCAGCACTTTCCAGATAGCTCGTGACGATGTTCCAGCCTACACGGCCTTGCGTAACATGATCGAGCGTAGCGTATCGTCTCGCAAGCTGATACGGATGCTCATAGCTCGTGGACGCCGTGATTCCGAACGAGATGTTCTTGGTCGCATATGCCATTGCCGAGACCAGTAAAGATACATCCAGCTCCGGAACCTGTGCAGCAGCCTTCAAGGCGGGTCCATTGCTGCTTTGATAAACATCGTAGATACCGAGCACATCGGCAAAGAAGATGCCGTGGAAGCCGGCTTCGTCTAGCTTCTTCGCAAGCCGTACCCAGTGGTCGAGTGTTTGAGGTTCTTGATTGGGATGTCTCCACAAACCTGATATAATGTCAGTGGTGATGGATGTGATGGAGTAATAGTGAATGAAGAGTGGCACTCACCAGGAGCCAAATGTCCTGGCGCGGTCATCGCAAATGCATTCATGACCCATTTTTTCTGTTTCTTATGCTCGGTAACTCCATTACTCGACGTCCCAGCGGACAGCTTGGTTGCAACAGCGATGTCCGCTGCATCATCGGTAGTAGCATTGCTCGAGTTGTAGCCAGAGTCGGTCCATGTGGACAGCGACGCTTGCCGCTGCCAGTACTTGCGGAGCTGGCCCTCTGTCAATAGCTCGTCCATGTTGCCCATTCAAAGGCTTGTGGTATGGTGAAGTTGTTCAACGCAAAGACCGACCGTTCCTGTGTCGATCACAAGTGACAATCCCGGCAGAACACGTGAACGACTCATGCTTCGGCTCGTCGCTCTCGCCCTGGTTTCGTATCGTCGACTCGTCGCCTGTTGCTGGATACTGTGTCAGTGCACATGCCAATGTGATGGTGTTTGATGTTGGTGAGCTGCAACAGTGTGGGGTTGGTCAAGCACGTCTTCGTACCCTGGGGATGTGCCATATTGACGGAATTATCAGCAGCGTCAAGGTTTGAGCACAGCCTATGGCATGCTCGTGGCATCAACATGGCAGATGCGTAACCGAAATATGGCTTGCACCATCCTCATATGAACTCCTGTGTGCCGCCATGTCACATACAGGTACATGTATGGAGCGATGGCCTATGATTACTCAGGCGGGAATATCTGATGGCATCACCCTGATAGATGGCGTGCGAGTCAAGTCTATGGGTTGGAGGACCCGTGCCCAAGACAGCAGTAGAGATTGCGGTCAAATATAATCGGGTATGGAGTACCCCGAGGATGACTTCGCTAGTCCAGACGCACTATTGTTCTCTTGCACACAAGTTCCCTCCTGTATCCAGCCAGCCAGCCAGCCAGCCAGCCCACCCTTCCCTCGATTGTGTACCAGCTGTGGCACATCATGGCGGAAGAGAAGACAGGAGACCATTCGCACTTTGTCAGCGAGGTACCGTCAGAGCAGAGCCAACCTGTCACGAAGCGGAAGGTGAAGTGGTATCGTTCAACACTCTACAATGCCATCATCCTCGGTATCTGTAACTTCTGCGCGCCGGGGATTTGGGGCGCGATGAATTCGCTAGGAGGAGGAGGCCAGCAGGATCCTTGTGAGTTGGCTCTACAGAAGCACGGCCATGTGTGTATCCGCGTACTTCACTAACAGCTACGCTGGTATCAGGGCTCGTCAACGCCGCTAATGCCCTCACATTCTGCCTCATGGTTGTTACTTGCGCTCTGAGCGGCGTCTTCGTCAAGTATCTGGGAATACGCGGGACACTGATCTTGGGGGCTGCGGGTTTCTGTCCATACGCGGCAGGGCTATACTGCAACAATCGATACGGCAGCTCATGGTTCGTTCTCTTCGGCGCAGCTACCTGCGGTCTGGGCGCTGGACTATTCTGGATGGCAGAGGCTGCCATTGCGCTATCGTATCCCGAGCCATACAACCAAGGCAAGCTGCTCGGAATCTGGTTGAGCTTCCGTGTGGGAGGGCAAATATTGGGCGGCGCTGTGAATCTGGGTCTGAATGCTGACCGCAACGAAGCTGGATCGGTGTCCTACTCCGTCTTTCAAGTCTTTATCGCTCTGCAAGCTGTTGCTCCGTTTGCAGGTCTGCTCCTGACAGCTCCAGAAAAGGTTGAGCGCACGGATGGCGAGATAGTGTCTTGCTCGATCGGCAAGGAAGAGAGCTCGTGGAAGGAATTCGTCAGCACAGCGAAGCTGTTCGCAGGCAAGAACTTGTTACTGATCATACCACTGATCTCACAATCTGTTTTTGCTGAGGCCGTATTCTTCACCTACCAGGGCCTGTGGTTTTCGGTACGTGCTCGCGCCTTGGGCTCTTTCCTGAGCGGGATCGTGGCGATCGCAGCTGGCAATGTTCTGGGCCTCTTCTTGGATCATACCAAGTGGCAGCTCCGGGTGCGAGCTCGTGGCTCCTTCATTGTCATCATCGCCCTTCAAGGTGCGTGGTGGGTTTGGGGCACGATTCTCGTGACGGAATACCACAAGTCTCAGCCCACATTTGACTGGGTGGATTCGGGCTTCAGCAGAGGTTTCTTCTGGTTCCTATTCATGGTAGGGAGCTTTCAAATCAACTACATGTACCTTTATTTTGTCATTGGTAAGTCATTTCGTATAGCAAGCGGTGCGCTCTGCTTCCTACTTCCTGCATCTGCTGACTGTGGTTTAGGCCAACTGGCAAAGAACGATGCAGAAGTGATACGCTACGCAGGAATATTGCGAGGGACGGAGAGCGCAGCGCAGGCGGTCTCGTATGGACTGGTCTCTCTGACGACGATGGGCCAGTTCGGCGCGGTGTATTTGAACTTCGCGCTGTGGGCCGTCTCTATTGTGCCCGCCTGGTTCGTGATTAAGGAGTTTGGCGTCCGTATAGGGAGCGTCAGTAGGGACGAGAGGTCGGATGAAAAGGGGCAGTCCAGGGGGAATTGAAGCTGTAGGTAGGGTATCTCGACAACAATACTGTATACCATCTTCAATGTTCGAATGTTCTCATGTCTGTCCATCTGTATATAAAAAAGGTACAGGTTTTCATGTAGAGTGTGGAGTGGCAGTCTGGCAGAGGGGATGAATGATATGGCTGCCTGTGCCAAGCCACTGCCAAGACCTAGAGTCACTTCAACGCGTGGCAGGCGCGTGCTTCTAGAACGACGCGCTCAAACACTTCCCGTCAACTTCTTGCCCCACTCACGCCCATCAACATCTTTTCCGCCGCCGCCGCCTCTCTCGCCTCATCTCCCTCCTCCCCACCACCGACACCGCGGCACTGACGACGAGATGGAGAACGCATTCAACGCCATCACACATGGCGTGCTCCGCCGCATCACCGCCGGCGAGGAGGTCATCGATCCCGTGCTGCAGTGCGTACAGATCAAGCCCATGGCACAAGGCTCAGGTGGCCAGGAGCGATGGCGTGTCGTGTTCAGCGATACCGTCAACTTCATCCAGGGCATGATCTCCATGCGTGAGTGATGGGCGTTGCGAAGAGGAGACACAAGATCATGAAGCTGACTGTCAGCCCAGAGTCCAACCACCTCATCACGGAGGGCACACTCAAGAAGGGCATGGTCTGTCGCCTCAAGTCGTTCCAGGCCAACTTTGTCAAAGACAAGCACATCCTCATCATCATCGATCTGGATGTACTGCAGGAGTACGGCGAGCAGGAGAAGCTAGGGACGCCGGTAGCAATCGAGGGCGGCCAAAGACCGGAAGCACAGGCGGAGGTCAAGCCTCAGCCCGGCAACATAACAGGAAACAACTTCTACGGGCAGCCGCAGCAGAAGCCCCAGGCGCCGGTAAAGCAGGAGCCGCAGCGCTCGCTCCCATCACGAACGAATGGCGCTTCTCACAACGGCCCTCACGGCAACATCACACCCATCGAAGCCATCTCTCCCTATACCCACAAATGGACGATTAAGGCGCGATGCACTCACAAAGGCGACATCAAGACATGGCACAACAAGAACGGCGAGGGGAAGCTCTTTAGCGCGAACTTTCTGGACGAGTCTGGCGAAATCCGCGCCACCATGTTCAATGATCAAGTCGATCAGTGGCATGATGTGCTGCAGGAGGGTAGCGTCTACTACATATCGAGCCCCTGCAGAGTTCAGCTCGCCAAGAAGCAGTTTTCCAATCTGCCCAATGACTACGAGCTGACGTTCGAGAATCAGACTCTGGTGGAGAAGGCCGAGGACAACGATGGAGTGCCACAAGTGCGTTATAACTTCATCACTATCGAGGCACTGCAGACGGTGGAAAAGGACACGACCATCGACGTGATTGGCGTCGTGTCCGAAGTTGGTGAGGTCAACGAGATAGTATCGAAGACTACATCCAAGCCCTACAACAAGCGTGAGCTCACCTTAGTCGACGACACAGGCTACAATGTTCGCCTTACGATTTGGGGCAAGACTGCAGAATCCTTCGATGCACAGCCAGAATCAGTGATCGCCTTCAAGGGCGTCAAAGTGAGCGACTTTGGTGGTCGATCGCTCTCGCTGCTCTCCAGTGGCAGCATGAACGTGAACCCAGAGATCGACGAGGCGTTCAAGCTCAAGGGCTGGTACAGCGCCAGTGGCCACAACGAGACCTTCGCCTCTCATGCCAACACCATGTCGACTGTTGGCGCAACGGGCGGTGCTGGTCGAAATGATACCAAGACCATCTCGCAAGTGCGAGACGAGAACCTCGGCATGACCGAAGATACGGACTGGTTCAACACCAAGGCCACCCTCATTTACATCAAACAAGACAACTTTGCATATCCCGCTTGCCAGACCACCGATCCCCAGCCTTGCAACAAGAAGGTCCTGGAGGTCGAGGAAGGCAATTGGCGCTGCGAGAAGTGCGACAAGAGCTGGCCTTCGCCAAAGTACAGATACATCATGTCAGTCAATGTTAGCGATCACACTGGCCAAATCTGGCTCAGTTGTTTCGACGAAGTCGGGCAGCAAATTCTCGGCATGCCAGCCAACGACATCATGGCTATGAAGGAGGATGGTGACGACAAGCGTGTCAGCGAGGTGTTTTCGGATGCGAACTGCAAGTCGTACATCTTTCGATGCAAAGCAAAAATGGACACGTTCCAAGATCAGCAGAGGTATGTTGCACTGGGAGATAGATGGCTGAGGAATATCAGTACGTGCTAACATGGCGTCCAGAGTGCGTTATCAAGTGCAATATGCCCGAACAATCGACTATGTGCAAGAAGCAAAGAGGCTGGCAGACATCATCAAGCAGTACAACATCCAGTCCGACAGCCTGTTTGTGTAAAACGTGGATTGCGGGCAACGAATGTCTTGGGCGTTGAGGGCGTAACAGGTGCATGCAGACAATATGAGTGATGTCTACACATGGCTGTCTGTCCGAAGTCCGAGAGACTTGTAATGCTGTTCTAGACAACGCAGAAATGGAAAAGAAAAATCGGATGAACACAGTTGATATCTTCTTCTTCTTCTTCTTCTTCTTCTTCTCTTTTGTAAGGGGACTGCAGAGAGTGATCTGCTAAATTAACTGGCGTGTTGCTTCTGCTGCTAGGAACTGCTGCTAGTCACTACAGTATATGATCTCCCCCTGCAGCCAACCTACCTACCCTGCCCTACCTTGGTCAGAAGCTCATGTATGTATCCAGTCCGCCCAATAGACGCTTCATGCCCGAACTGTAGCTGTAACGGTAGCTGTAGCAGTAGTCGTAAAAATAAGAATGCCAAGGTCGGTAGACGTGCTCTTCATAATATCAACGTTGATGATGACGATGATGTACTCGTTGTCAACGTAGTCGTAGTAGTAGTAAGAGTAAAATCTCTACATCCCCGCCAGCCAGGTGCGTGACAGGTTATAGTGTAGTAGTAGTAGATGGCGTAGGAACTGGCGTCGTGGTTGTGGTGGTGGTGGTGGTTGGGGAAATAGCTGTGTGGTGGGCTTTGTTGAGGATGGGTTGCTGGTTGCTGGTTGCTGGTTGTTGTTGTTGTTGTTGTTGTTGTTGTTGTTGTTGTTGTAGAGGGGGCTCTAGTGGTAGAGATAGTGGTGATGAGAGAAGACCACCAAACAACCTAAGACAGAAACCGAATGCACTCTCTGCTGATACAGCTCTGGATCTATTGCTCCAATTGGCTGAAAGCCAGGCCAAGATTGATTCTGATAGGCTTCAGAAGATTCAAACCTGGGTCAAGGTCATACATTCAGCTATCAGAATCAATCTTGGCCTAGCTTTCTTCAGCTAATTAGAGTAATAGGTCCAGAGCTGCATCAGCAGAAAGTGTATTGGGTTTCTGTCTTAGGTTGTTTAGTGGTCTTCTCTTATTACCACCATCTCCACCACCAGATCCCCCTCCAAGTGTGGTTGGGGCATTCACAGGACCAGAAACAGACATGATGATGAAGTCTGTGGATGGTACTTGTTGATGGATGTTGGTGTAAGAAGTTTGGTCCAGGATCAAATTGGAAGAGAAGACGAGGGTGTTAAATAATCCTTGACATGAAGAGTGTGGTCCTGCGGGATATCGATATATCGGTACAGTCGGGGATGGTCGAAGGTGCCATGATGATATATACATGTCGAAGAGGCTGCGGAAGTCAGGCAGCTGCATGTTGTCAGCGTCCCTCACCTACAGCTTGGTACTATCGCATACAAATTCTTTCTCTCCTGCGAAGTCGTTCGAATCACAAAAGACGAGTGCCTCATGGATGAAGCACCGCCATCGCGAGGAGGTAGAATCTACCGCGAACGAGGTCCAGTCGCTTCGATGATAGTTTGTTGTAATATAAGGAAAGGTCGCTTGATTCTCTGCAGATGGGGGGAGTGGACACTCCTTTATATACCACAGAATCACAAGAAAGGGTGCCTCAAAAGGTGCTTCAGAATACCTCTGGAAATGATGAGCCGATTCCGGGTGTTTCATGGTGGACCCATTCTAACACTTACTAATACATCGTCGCAGTCAGCCTGTCGACCACAACGTCGAATACCATCGACTCCCCATCATCCTATGCATCACCAGTACCCAGCGCCCAAGTTCATATTCACAAGCTTCTCTTTTCATCAGTCCCTAAAACCTCTTGATAGTAATCTTTCTCGCAAACCTCAACTTCTTCCTCCTTTTCTGCGTAACTCCCGTAACTCTCGTAACTCCCGACTCACTCGAACCGGGACTCGTCGTCCTGGAACTCTTTGGCGAAATGGATCCTTCGGTCAAAGCCGGCAGATGCTCCGTTTCACAGCCCGAAGCAACACTCATAGCGACGTTCGTAACAGCAGTCACAGTGAGCGTAGCACTCGTGACCAGAAGTGAAGATCTCCTCAAGGGCTGTCCTTCCGCAGCCAGAGACCTCTCCGTCAACGCAGCTTTGATACACGCCTGGTTGAGAAATCGTGACATCTCCCACATGCTATTGCGATCCGTAGGTACTGCATGTGTACCTGCATGTTTGACCACAACGGGGTTTTCGCAGCGTTTGATCATCTCGCTAGACATTTGTTCGGAAACCATGTGGTCCCATTCCGCGATGAGATGCATGGTGGGAGTTTGGACTTGGGGCGTGAAGAATCCATCGTAGAATTGGGGTGCGTTGACGAAGCCTGAGCAGGCGATTGCGAACTTGAAAGGGGATTGAGGTGGTGGAATCAGGAGAGGTAGACCTTGGTTGGCTAATGCCTTGACACGTTCGGGTCGGACGCTGCCTTCGCAGAGTGATGCGAGCATCATGGCAATGGAGGCTCCCTGGGAGAAGCCGACGATGCCGTCGAATGGTCCGTGCTCTCGGATGTATTTGGTGAGGTAGTCCAGACTGCTATATAATTGATCGAGGCGGATGGTGAATTCCAGACGTGTCCACCAGGCTCTCATTTCCAAAATGTCGGATTGTGGAGCGTCGGTCGTGAGCTCAATAGGGGCGTCTGGGAACATCCACTCCATGCCATCTGAATAGTCTGCTTGGAGATCGGAGTCGAGGTTACGTTCCAGGTATTGTGTGATACGCTTCATCTTCGTGCGAAAGAATTCGCCACTCTGCCCGAAGCCTGGGAGAGCATCGTTAGCCATGGCTGGAATTGTAGTTTGGGACAAGTGATATACCATGTAAGCACAGCACTCGCATCTTCCTGTCTCGTCGAGACATGGAAGCTTCCTTCTCGAACTGAACTTCCAGATTTGATTCGAATGTATCTGCACCCGCTATCTGTGCGGCGAGGTCGAATGTTGGAGCATCGAAGCCCGTTGCCTCATAGTTGGTGAGCATAATGTTGGTAGTACTTTCAAGGCACGTCAGGCTGCGAGGCTTCTCGATAGTGAGATACAGCAAGTCCAAGGCACAGAACCAGTATCTGGTGTCCGCGGCAGCATCAGGACTAACATATACCTCATCAGTGCCAAGTCATTTTTGCTATTTTGCCTGATGAGAGAAATCGAGATCGCGCGCCGCAGAAGCATTACGATCTGGACTCGATAGTGCGGCGCCTAGTTCGGGCTGATGATGGCCCATAGAGGCATGTGAGAGGTTTCACACAGCCAGCCCTTGGCAGGGCCATGGCGGCCATCCTTCAGCATTGCCGTGTCATTCCTGGTACTCGCGTCGATTGACGAAAATGACATAGTGCGAGAGCGAGACTTGCGTTTTGTCTTGTGTACGGTAGCATGGTGAGCATGCACTTCGGGGCCGACCGTGAGACACGATCATGGTTCAAGCCATCCATACCTTGAGATTTTTTTCACTCTTAGCGCGGGAGGGCAGTGGCAGCGCAGCCTGTTGGGCGACAGAGGGGCGGAACATTCTTCGAGCACTCGCAACACCGTATGTCAACCGCTAGTCTAATAAATGTCTCAAAACAAGCATTGACACACAGCTGCGAAGCCATTGTATTAGCTCTGCGAGATTTGTGAGAAATGGTACAAACCGAGGCGAGAGTACTATTCGAATTGATTGCTCCTGTGTATTACCAGGCATGTGCAGCGTGGTTTCCTCCCCCGGCAGCGAACATTTAGCTTTGGTGTGCCTAAAATCAGAGCTGAGACACGGGGCAAAACATGGCGAGAGGAGTTGTTGTCTTGAAAAGTCGAGATCGACAGCAGGCGCTCCGACAGAGGTCTCGCATCAGCACATATGGGTCGTAGCCCTCGGTATTCTCAGCAGCCTGGAGACTACTGTGATGAATGTGACATTCAATACCATGCGAAGATCAAGGTCAAAACGAGTGTACTGCCTGGATTCGGTCCATTGACAGGGTGCTAATCGAGTCTTGAAATCGGGTACCTCCAGGTAACTTCACTCTTCACATCTGGTATGCCTGGAACGAAGACTGGTCAGAGTGAGACGTGTGGCGTCACGACCAGTCTATACATGTAGGGCAATCGAGGGCTCTACCGACTGACGTTGAGCTCCGCATCGTTGCCGACAAACGTCTTGGTTCTTCTCCGTTTCTCGTGGCTGGGTGTCAGCGTTCGCCTGCAGCCTTCATCATCACGAACAGCCGCTCATTAGCTGAAGCCCGAAGGTGTATATTTCGTAGTGCAAGCAGAGTGTTTGGATATTCTGCACACCCGCAGACGAAGGAGTCATTGTAGAAGCATTTGGTCTGAGCTGCCGGTAGGTATGGTATGGCAAGGGCGTGCCCCTATAGTGAGTGGTCCAGAGCTCAGGTTGTCAATGGTGGCGTTGCAACTGGATCCTTCCAAGCCACGCATAGATAGAACTTCTCCGCCACGAGTCGCGAACATGATGGCGGAGGAGGCTCGATAATGTTTCCTTGGCGCAGTCTGGAAGCGAGACGTCGAGAGGATTCCGAGGGAGATGGAGGAGTAATGGAGATGGAGACGGGGCATCGGGGGAGAGAGAGCCAAGACCTTGGAGGTTCCCGTCGGGTCGGGAGGTTCGGGAACGGCACGAATAGGGCACGTGACAATGGCGCTAAAGTCGCGTGTCCACGAGCACGTCGCGAACCACGCCACGCCACGTTTGGGAGGGGCCTCGTGAAGCCTTCGAAGGCAATGTCAGCAAAGCAATGTCGGTGGAAGGCAAGGAGAACCAGAGCAATGCTGTATCGCTGCGGGCGGAGCTCAAAGAGTGGGAGAACACGTTCAAGCAGGCCCATGGGCGTAAAGCGGGACGCGACGACATCAAAAAGAACGCGGACATCAGTGCAAAGTACAAGCTGTACAACGACTTGACGAGAGCGCCGAGGAAGCAGGCAGCGCTCACTACGACACCGCGGAAGAGCAGCACGCGAGCGCCTGCTGCCCCCATCCCGCCATCTCTGAGCAAGCAGGCCACTCCGCGCCGACGAACACCGCTGCGACACAAGCCTTCACTTCTCCAGCCATCCGACCTCCTCTCGCCGCTGCCCGAAGCAGAAGAGGAGCCTACGCCGCAATGGGTCAGAGCGGCACTGGGACCGACCCCACAGCGAGATGGGCACGTGCTGGGTCTGTTCGACGGCGACGATGACGATGATGGTGTGCAAGAGACGCCGCTCAAAAGTGGGAAGGGTATTGCTGGAGGACAGTTCATACCCGGCACGCCAAGCAAAGGCACCGGCTCTGCGGAGCACGTCCATATGAAGTCGCCGGAGTCTTCCAACGGCAAGCGATTCATGTTCGCCGCCTTCGTAGGCACCCCACTGAAGCGGAAGCGGGACAACAACGACATCGGGACTACGAGCTCCTCGAAGCGAAAATATGCGACTCCTTCCTTCCTACGAAGATGCAATCCGATGGCCAGGATCGACGAAGATGACGATACCGCGCAAGAGCCCGTGTCAAGAGCACCCTTCCAGAAGCGAGGTCTAGTAAGGAGCTTGAGTACCATCATTCAGAACTTGAAGAAACAGGAAGAAAAGAAGATGGACGACGAGTGGGATATCATGGACGAGCTGGAGGCCGAAGAACGTGGCGAGACTGTGCAGAAGACGAGGGGCACCCCGGAAGTGCAAGTTGAGGACAGCCAGGCTGTAGAGATGCCTCTGGGGCCTGACCAGGGTTCTGGATCAAGTGACGAGGACAGCGCTCCGGAACCCGGAATGCCCACACGAAAACCATGGAAGAAGAAGGGACTCAAGCGGCAAACAAGACGTACCAACATGCGGCCTGTATTGCACAAAGCTCGAAAGGAAGGAGACGAAGTGCCAGAGGAGAGCGAGGACGAGGCGGAGAACGTCATCGAGACGCAACTTCAAAGCGAGCCAGCCCAAGAAGGCGATGGTTTAGATGAGGGTGCAGACGACGGTTCTGAAGCTCATCAAGCTGTCAAAAAGAACAGTACGTCGAAAACGAAACCGACCAAGAAGAAGGTTCCACCCCAGGAAACAGACCAACAAGATGGGAAGAAGAAACCTCGAAAGGTCAACGCAGAAGCACATGCAAACTACAGGCGACTGAACATCAAGAACAAAAATTCCAAGGCCAAAGGCAGAGGCCGGTTCGGGAAGAGATAGATACCAAGTAATGTCATTATGAACTTGCGAGTTGAGCGACATCCATGCTTTTGAATAAACTGGGAAGAGTATACCTACCATCCGGCATATACCAAAGCAAAGTCCGAATGCCCTCGCCGAAAAGCAGATATCAGGCCAGCAATTACATCCAAATCCGCCCCCTTTACGGCGCACGTTGTGTTAGCACTATCATCGAACACATGCATAGTCCAATATGAAGACGATGGCCCTTGCTGACTTCCCTCGTTTGTCTGAATCTCTTCCTGCATAGCAATCACCATACAACACTCCATTGGATGATGATGTATATTCCGAGGCAGGCCTGAGGCAGGTTGCATATCATCAATCAAGACGTTTGGAGCCGTTGTGGCCGTCATCTCCCACATCTCGATCACCATCCTTCCAGGATGCTCTTCAAGTCAATACATTTTTCTTTTCATCTACGCGTACGTCAGAAGTAGACTGGAGTGGTATTGTACACGTGCAAATCATGGCATCACGTTGCGATGCTGCTGGAGAAGAATATAGTGAATCGCTAAAGTACCTATCTTTCATGCGACAGTACAGTTCGCAAAACCAAACAAGACCCAAATTCTGCTCTCAACGGCCCGCTACAACATTCCTCTCATGCTGCAGACGGAGAGGCATAGCCATGGGTCATCATCACACGCTGCAGAAGATGCTTTCTATCTCGGCGAGAAGGGGGTAGGATAGAATCTGCATATTAGTAAGTAGTACCTCCTACCTTCAATGTACATCTCTTTTCCTCATCCCATTCATTCCTCGCCTACTGCTTCAAGGTAATCAGTCTAGTACTGCGCCAGCCAGCCAGCCAGCTCATCTCACCTCCACAAGCTCTACCTTTTCCCCATCCAGACACGGCAACCGAGAGGTACAGAATGCGCCGCCACCACCTCCTCCCAACGAACCCACAATGGGCCTCGTCCCCCACAGCAGCACCTCGAATGCATCCCGAAACCTCCAAAGTCCTCAAAAGTCCTCTGATAATCACTATAACAACTCTTCTCCTCTGCCTCTTCCTCGGCTTAATGACATATTCCATCTGGCGTATGGTGCGACGCATACTACGAGACAAGTCCAGACGGCGACAACGACAACGAAATCGACGACGACGATTCGATGGATATGATGATGATAATGGGCAATGCCAACCGCTTTTGAGGAGGAGGAATTCTCCTGTGGTTGTGATTACGGATCATGATGTTGAGGAGCAAAGTTATTTTAGGATATTGTGAGCGTGAGGA
>JH792557.1:48789-74959 GCA_000291705.1 Sphaerulina populicola P02.02b
GGGGGTTGTCTAGATGGAAGGGGTTGAGTGGGTAGATGCTGGGAGGAGGAGGAGTCTTGTTGTTACGGTTGGCGGTCCTGAAGGATACCTAGGATGTGAAGTGAAACTCGCCCGACCTCTCGTACTTTCCACAGATTTCTGGACTTCGATCGAATATCGAATATCGATTTCCAAAAACGCACTTAGTAGCGGTACTTTTATCTTCCCAAGGCACCGAAATGCGAGGTCTCCGAAAATGTCTCAGAAACGGGGTCTTGGTCGACAAACATTACCATATGCACCATATGTCTCTCTTCTAACAAGCAAGCATGCATGCAAAAAGCGTCACTTGAGACTACCTTAGTCCAATTAACGACAAAAACCCATCTCTAACATCCACACTCATACCTAAATACCATTCCCTTCCCTCCCCTAACCATCCATCCATCCATCCATCCTCCTCCACCACCCACAATACAATCCTCCACCTCTCCCAAATGTCCATCCCTCAACCACCACCACCACCACCACCACCACCACCACCACCACCGCCACCATCCCTCCCCTCTCTCCCCGAAGAACTCTCCGCCCTCATCATCAGCGCCCTCCCCATCCGGGCCCTCGCAGCACTAAGTCAAACCAACCGAAAATTCCACCGACTGTGTGATCGGGAACTGGAGGCGACTGCGAATAGGTGGAGTTGGTGTGGTGCATCCATGCCTCAAGACCTCCGGAATTGGAGGTGGATGGGGATCCCCGGAATAGGGGGGTGGAAGAGGAGGAGGAGGGAATCCGAGGGATTATTGGGGGCGGCATTGTTGAGTTGAGTGATTGGGAGGGGGGAAAGGGTTTGGTGGAGGCATTGGGCATTGTTGGGTTAGCGTATTGTCGCGGTGCCTTTTGAGTCCATACATGTACCTAGGTATGTTGCGTCTCTTGGAAAGATGGTTGCCTGAGGTGGTCATGGATGTCTGATCACGAGACGCCACAGGGGTGAGAATAATGCTGTGCAAGAGTGAGAATGCTTCGATGTTCCAAGATATGTCGTCTCACCACCATCATCATTGTGTCTGCTCAGATCTTGTGCCGTGCTGTTCCGTGTATACTTCTCCTCCTCCTCCTCCTCCACTACCACCATCTCACAATCGTAAATCCTTACTGCCATGTCCCACATCTGCCAACACCGCACATCTTCCGCGCCCTCGACTCCTCCCCAAAGTAGGAACGGTCAAGGCTCTATCGCAAGCCACGAAGCTGCCAGAGATGCGCGATCCCCCTGAGCTGCTGAAGAATGCCTGTCTGGCGAAAAATTGGCCAGACCGATTCAAGGCAAGGCAGCTTCGACTCCGCTCAGTCTTTTGTGTACGACGTTTCTATTCGCAACCATGCGCTACATATAGCCATTGAGACTGCTGCATTCGACCGACGTGGTAGCTGGCGAAGGTTTGTGATGGCTCTCGTCGTTGTGGTGCTCGTTCCATTTCGTCTCGCTCCTCGCCGTAGACAGAGAGTACTGGCAGCGCCTTCTGATATTGCTCGTGATATTACGGTGGGCGTACGTAGTCGTTGTCGTCGTCGGCGGGCTCTGTGAAGTGTGCTCGTCTCGCCGCTTCCCGATCTGCCTTCGGATACAGCGAGAAGGGTGTCTGCTTGCTTCCCAGGCTCGAGTCGCACAATTGAGTCCCCGTCTGCTGCTCGGAGTGTAAGCATCCCCAACTGTCGCTGACTCTTCTTTGCTGGGGGTACCTTCTCCCTGTTGCCCGTCAGTTCAGCGGCTGCAGATGATCTGCCTTCAAATTCAGAGGGCGTGAAAAGATACCAAACACCGAGAAGAACTTGTTTCGAAGCCCTGTTCTGCTACTGAACGGGAGCATATCTAGGCTTGGCTAGCTGCTATTATTGTGTATCATCATCCTACCGTCCTTTTGTGCGTGAGGCCATGGTGTCTCTGCGTTGCGGAATGTGCAGGCCTCGCTCTACATCCTACCAGCTCGGTTCTAGGCATGCGTTCCATGTGTCAACGGTCGAATTCAATGCTGCGCTGATGGGCGTCCTCCCGCACATGCCATGGTCCCGCGGCCCTGTTGCAGGTGAGAGAGGCTGTTTCTCTCTGTCTGCAAAGTCGGCCTTTGGTCGTAAGTCATTCGTCTGTTCCAATCCGTCCATCCACGGCTTTGCCGACTCCGCAGCCTCGCCATCACAAAACAACCAAGTCCATTCAAAACGCCAAAATCCCCACCGCCACCACCATCACCATAGAATATTCGAGAGCGTCTTGGTGCAGGTATACCGATTACGGTCTTTACAACGGGACAAAAAGGCAAAAGGGCGAGAGTGGAGTTCGAACCCGTGGTTTCCAAGGAGAGATGCTAAAGGAGAGCCACCCAAAGAGACACTTACATGTGCACCCTGGTATTGAACGGAGCGACGTCAATTACACGAGTCAAATGCAATCAGTCGTCTCTGCTAGAAATGTGTCTTTACTCGCCCGTAGCCCCACGCGCGTTGCCGCTGTTCGAACCAGCCAAAAAGCAAAAAGGGTATCTATCTCGAATACTGTCAAAAGTGCAAAAAACCAGTTGAACTGGGGAAAGTCCTCTCACGACATGGCAGCTGGCAACTGCATCGCTCATTGAGTCTTTTCATTAAAGCTAGACGGATCATGTTAGCGAAAGACCAATGGAGGGGACGTACCTGTCAACCAGATGGATGCTACACAGTAATGTTAGCAAACAGCCACACCTCCCACTCCACCAACTCACCAGGAGTGGGGAGATGTGGCGATGTTTAGTCAGCGTGATTTCGTCTCTTAAATATCTTCATTTGCAGCCTTTGCCTCCCATCACAGCAACTTGCGACAACGCCAACATCACAGTTAGGTTCTCATACGAGCTTGCTCAGAAAGTGCATGCAATCTTCCTCGTACCCATATTGTGTGCATTCGTGTTGTGGTTGTGTTGTATGTGTCGTCGAGGGTTGGCTGGCATGGCGGGCCACATCCGAGCTCGGCTTCAAGCGAGAGATCCTGTCTTAACTTGTACCGCTTCTCACTTTCTCTCCCAGGCACGACAGCAGCGACGGCGAGCTACACTGACTTGTGGAAAATGGCTCAGTTTCCGTTCCATCAGGAAAGAGAAGAGGCAGCCAAGATGACTTGGATCTGCTACAAGTGCGACTGCGGCATCAACTTGGGGAATTGCACTTGCACTTGCACCTGCCATGACTTGATCTTTCTGGACGACAACAGCAGTAATAATCTGCTAATATCACCACAGGTCACGACAAACTCATTTGCCTCCGCTTTCTCCTTCTACGGCCCCGGGTGCGGCGGCGATCGGACAGCAGTAGCGCAACGAAGCGAAGCACCACGCCGGCGACAACGCGCAGCGCAGCGCTACAACGCCTTAACCCAATTCCATGGATGTAAAGGCAAACACGCAGCGAATGAGGTGGAGGTCCTGAACGCCAGCCTCCTCAACAGTTCGGCGGGCAGGCGGGCAGACGAGTGTGAGCGGCGGTCGACAAGAGATAGAATGAACATTGGCCTTCCCAGACAGCCATCACCACAGTTTGCAGCATCGGGAGTCAGACAGAGCAAGCAGTGGCTAGCATTCACGGTCGAAGGCGGTGCTTGTGGCCATGACACTCGCAACAAGTCGACCTGTTCCTTGCAGCGCTGAGGCCGCCACCTTCTTCGTCGTTCTCGGAAGCACAGAAGATTGTGCCAGACCAACAACAGTGACACGGCCGAGAATCTTCCATTGTTCTGGCCGAAACAGCAATATCATGAAGATCAAGAAGAGTAATCCCATCGAGATCATCCATGCGTCCTGCCCGGGAGAGCAAAGCAATGTCGTCGAGATCGCCAACGTCTGCGTACGAGGAGCACATCCGCCGAAGAGGGCGTGCGAAGGCTGTTCAGAAGATGCAGCTATGTGTTCGCTCAAGCTGCCTGTAGCAAAGACCGAGCTGGGTGTGAAATCTTGTCGGAGCTCACAGCTACGATACGTCGTGCAAGTACACTCGCCTGTCTCAACCCGTGAGTGGACATGCTGTCAGGCTTGTGAAAGTATGATATGTGAAGTCGTGCAGAGTATGCAGGGGGAGTGACCACAATCCAGACAGGCCTCGGAAAGCTCACAGCTTCATCGACGTTGCCAGCAGATACTGCAGGGGGCCCATCACAGGACTCGTATCATGCAAAGCATGTACGCGATAGCAAGCGCTGCCAGATGGATAGGTGTGGAACATACTCCTCGCTGGCCTTTACGTCTGATCTTGACGACATCAAGGTACCGAAACAAGAGCAATGACGACCAGGGAGGCGAGCGCAAGTCTATGCAGCGAAAGCACACATGCAGCCTTCCATCCCCATCCTCAGTATCTCCCAGGCCAACAAGCATCTCCGGTCAAGCGTAGTCTTGGACGGACATGTGCAGCTGTCTGAGCCTCGGTCCAGAGAGATGTGTGCCTCCTCCGGATGTGAGCTCACCAGCTCTGCTCAGTTGGCAGAACAGCGGCAGAGCAGCATGAAATTCTGTTCCCATGTAGACCAATGTGGTATGCAGGTAGGTTGCAACCTTACCATCTCCTCTTCTTCGTCTCATCTCATCCCAATTGAGTTAAGGTTATTGATTGCCCCAATAGTTGCAAACGTGGTCTTGATTGCAATGTCCTGGTCCCAATTCCCCTGCGATCAGCAGGCGCTTTCCAGCGCGCGTATGCTGATCTGGGGATACGCAGTGAAATTGCTTTCGTGGAAGCACTGGCAAGCTTTTGATCTCGTCACTGATGGGTTCGTGGCTGTGGGACAGCCAACGGTGCGCCTCGTCTTGCTTGCGGCGCCTCAGTCGTTGCGGGTATCGTGACCGTCGCGGCTTTCCATCGCCATCAGGCGCGCCCTCTCCAGCGCTGACATCGCTCGCACAGATGGGGCTCGCGTTGACCTCGCTCGCACGAAGGGGCTCATGGCGGTTCACACGTGTCGCTCGCAGGCTTGAACATGTATGCGCCCGTATGCTGACAGAGTATCAGTGGCGGGTCCAGATCACATCGCTCTCTGTTGCCGGTCGACAGCCTGCCTCCATGTCTGCGCTGGTGCTCGAGGAGAAAGTGTAGTCGAAACTGGTCTTCAGACTCGACCCGTCGAGTGGCGCTCCATAGTGTGCGAGTGCTCGGTTTGCGGTTCGGAATACAAAAGATGTCTGTCGTGTCTCGTGCGCAGTCTGACCAGCCGCAGTCTGACCAAGGGGGACGGTGTTGTCAAGAGCGTCGAAGCTCTATGCTTCCTCGCCGTCGTTCTTTTGTCCTTGTGCCATGTTGATTGACTACATGTAGTTGGCACAGGCTTTCGATCATTGTTCTCTAGTCGTAGGAGGTAGGAGGTAGGAGGTAGGAGGTAGTCGGGGTAAAGTAGGGCTAGATACTGAGTTCTCGCTAGTGACGGATGGAGTC
The DNA here is from genome assembly GCA_000291705.1 of Sphaerulina populicola P02.02b. NCBI lineage: Eukaryota > Fungi > Ascomycota > Dothideomycetes > Mycosphaerellales > Mycosphaerellaceae > Sphaerulina > Sphaerulina populicola. The sequence goes on from JH792557.1 coordinate 54,223, forward strand.
GGCCGTGCGCCGCCGTAGCAGATGCGCCTTGGCGTGGGTGACGGTGAACTGCCGTCAATACTTTGTTGGAGGGTATTGGCACGGTCACTGCGCCACCGAGCAGCATCGCACTTGACGGCATCAACGACCGGATCACTACTGACGCCGCTGGCAGTAGCAGCTCTGACTTATCTACATTACCTTACCTTACCCTGCTGCTTCAACCCTCCCGTCACCACTCATGCACCCGCCTTCGCTCTCACCTCTGCGCCGGACTTCGCTGTCGCAGCTCCACGACTCACCTAGATGGTCAAGATCGCAATTGGACGCATGCAGGGCAAGGAATGGCGAAGTTCGATGAAGCTGAGTGCCAATGCTGAAGCGTTGTGAGAGGACGAGGGGCTTGGACTTGGCCCATTTGGCCGAAGAAGCCATCACAGGCACGACCGCGCGAGGGGCGGCGCGAGGCTGCTCTGACTGCCTCGCGATACTACAATTTGGAAGACGGCGACCACGTGGAGCCTACAGTAGAATACCGTGCCTCCGGTCTCCTCCAGGCATCAGTGACCGCGCGATATGCCTCCGGTGATCCCAAATAGAACTCATCACGGGCATCACAGTGCTTTCCACCATCTCCGCTCGGTGGTTCTATGTGCCTCTTTCGCCAAATGGGCACACAGCGATTGCTCGTGGCGATGAATGCCACCGTCTCACTTGCTTCACCATTCGATATGAGTTGCTCTGCTCTTACTATTCCCCAGGTACCCTAGCCGATCGACCAGCTCAAGCGCAAACCCCGCAATCGAATGGCCCATGCAGGTTATATTTGTTTTTCAATTGTATGAGCTCCAAGCTGGTTCGCCAGTCTCGAGTATTCAACATGTAGCGGATGAAGGGAAGTGCTATAGTAGTCGTAAGCCCAATTGAAAAGATCACAACGCCGCATGCCCCGGACGACTCTGTTGCTCGCAGTTTCACAACAAGCACGCAAGATTTCATCTTCACAAACATACAATGGGCGACCCAACCTAGCCGATGACAAAGCCAACGACGTGGCCTACAACTTCTGGCGTAAGAAGCAGTCTTCTCGCGTCAAGAACCCGGAGAAGAAGAAGGTCCTCTTTCCCGAACAGAAGCCGCACCCGTTCGGTGTCAAACGTTCATGTCTCGAACAGAACTTCTATGAAGTCCTCGACAGAGACAACGTCAGCATTGTGAACATTAACGAACAAAACGGCACACCTATCGAGCGGTTCACGGAAAAGGGCATTGTAGCCAACGGCAAAGAAGTCGAGTTCGACATCATCGCCCTAGCCACAGGTTTCGACGTCGTGACAGGAGGCATGACGTCCATGGAACTCAAGGCAATCGACGGAACTTAGCTCAGCGACGAATGGAAAGATGGCGCAAACACTTTCCACGGAACCACGATTTCCGGCTACCCTAACCTCTTTCACTTGTACGGACCTCATGGACCTCCGCTCTTGTCGAATGGTCCCTCGAGTGTGGGAATCCAGGCTCGGTGGATCGGAGATGCCATTAAGAAGACCAAGAAGCAGAATCTGGAATATATGAATCCGACAAAGGAGGCGAGTGATATGTGAAAGCAAAGTACGTACATGGGCGGTACTGTGCCGGGGAAGAAGTTTGAGATGACTTGTTATGCTGGCGGGGTGGATGCTTATGGACCGGAGATTCGAAAGTATCTCACTAATTGGGAGGGATTTGAGGTTGTCAAGGCTTAGTGAGCAGTGAGGCGGAGGTTGGAATATGTTGGTTGTTTGATCAGGCGCTGTCTGCGATTGCTTGTATACCTAGGTACCGGTACCTAGGTATATAGGTACTACCTTGTCCCTACTAGTTCACCTCTCTCCATCTCATCTTCTGTATTCTCTCTCTCATGTTGTCCCGCATCAACAGACATCCATAGACAGTCTATACGTATTTCTGATTATACAAAAGCGTCCATATTGTTATAGGTGTCGGTAGTCAGCGACACCAGTGCTGAGGCACCCCACAAGTACGACAAGCCGAGGCAAGTGTCGAACATGATGCTACTGAAGTCTAACTCTCACTACTCGCGAGTGCAGCATCATCAACATCATTACCTGAGGTATTCATCTGAGAAAGAGGAACAAGAGCATCGCCTCAGCCTACATGTACTTGGTTTCAGACTCCGTGAACCACTTTCCTCACCATGTCAGACCAAGATGCATCAAAGGATCCATCACGAAAGGCCAGAGAACGGGCCGGCCAAGTCTCCGAACATCTATCATCATCATCATTATCATCACAAAATAACGACACATTACAAGCCAACACCAGCCGCCGTCGTCGCCGCAAAGCCCAAAAGGAAGATGAACTACCCGCAGACTACAGCGACATCCTGGGCCACCTCTCCAAACTGCGTGAACTAGCCGACACCCCCAATCCCTCTCGCAGAGGCTACGTTCGCCAAAAGCAAGACGGCAAACTGTGGGTGCGAGAAAGAATCCACGCTCTCCTCGACAAAGACTCCTTTGAAGAAATCGGCTACGCAACCGGCCACGTCAAATGGAAATCTCTAGGCGGCGAACGCGAAGAACCTGAATCTTTCACCCCCCATAATCATGTCCAAGGTTATGGCAAATTGAACGGAAGGAGAATCGTCTTTACCGCTGATGACTTCTCCATTCGAGCAGGTCATCAAGATGGACATCTCATGGCCAAAACTCTGCATACGGAGAAACTGGCTTTGCAATTCAAGTTGCCCATGATCAAGTTGACCGATGGGAGTAGTGGAGGTGGCAGTGTGACGAGCATCCAGAAGATGGGCTTCTCATATGTTCCGCCCATGCAAGGTTTTGATCTCGTGCAGAAGCAACTGAATATGGGAATCCCGAATTTGGGAGCTGTACTTGGGCCTGCCATTGGTCTGGGTGCTGCGAGGGTCGTGAGTTGCCATTTCAGTGTGATGGCTGGTGATGTTGGCTCTCTGTTCAATGCTGGGCCTTCGGTGGTCAAGAATGCTACGTTTGAGGAAGGGCTGAGTTTCACGGATTTGGGCGGCCCACAGATGCATTGTACAAACGGGACGATTGACAACTTGGCGGCGAATGAGGCGGAATGCTTTGAGCAGATCAGGACTGTTTTGAGGTATTTACCGAATTGTGGGACGCAAATACCGCCTGTGGTGGAGTGCACGGATCCTGTCGAGCGGGAGAATGTCGAATTGCGAAGTGTTGTGCCGAGAAAGAGGGAGAGGATGTACAACCCACGAAAGGTCATCGCCACTGTAGTTGATGCTGGCTCTTGGTTCGAGATTGGTCCTCTATGGGGGAAGACCGCAATCATTGGACTCGCCAGGCTGGGAGGACGTCCTGTAGGGATCTTCTCCAACAATCCGGAGGTGCTGGCCGGAGCACTCGATGCTGCGGGAAGTCAGAAGATCATCCGCCATCTCAAGTTCTGCGATGTGTTCAACCTGCCTCTGCTCCAGTTCGTGGACGCTCCTGGGTATGCTGTGGGCACAGTTGCCGAGCGCACAGCAACCATGAGATGGGGCGTCGAGCTGACCAAAGCGTACTACACCACGACCATGCCCATCTTTAGCGTTATCGTACGCAAAACGTACGGTGTTGCTGGAGGTGTCATCGTTGACTGCCGTGATCCGCATAATCGTGTCGCCTGGCCGAGTGGTGAATGGGGCTCATTGCCGCTGGATGGTGGTATAGAAGTCGGTCATAGCCACGAGTTGCGGCAGATCGAGAAGGAGAAGGGAGTCGAGGCGAGGAACTCGCGGTATCAGGAGCTGGAAACAAATTATAGAAGACTGATGAATCCTGTGCGGACTGCGAACCACTTCGGCATCGAGGAGATTATCGATCCTGCGAGGACGAGAAATGTCGTGGCCAATTGGCTGCAGCTGGTATATGAGACGGAGTTGCCGGAGAGAGTCTTGCAGAGAGTGTGTGGGAAGCTACAGCCATTGTACGCTTGAACAGTAGACGAGGCATGGTAGTGGTCGGTCTCTTGTTGGTATGACCATCACTCGCGAAGTCATCTGTGGTGTGCACGTGCATATGGTTGTGTGGAGAGGTATGCCCTCAGGCAACAGTGGTCATCCATTCACTCGCTAGCGCCACGCGTCGCATGAGAGGTATAGGCACCAAGTTTTCGAATCTTCTTTCAACAACTACCTCTGCAAGACATACTCTTTGCGAGAAAGACCTAATCACTGACGGCTGTGAGACCGCAAGAGTATCTGTGAGACAGAATAAACCGACAAACATCTACCAAAAGTCTGACGCAAGCAGCCATGCCCGTTACAAGGGCTCGCACCGGGGCCACTGGCGACAAAACAGAAAATCAGCAGGCGCGGACACACACCAATGCTGACCTGGAATCGAATCCAGGTCGAGGACGACAGCGAGGACGAGGTCGAGGGCGTGGCGGACACAAAGGCAGAGGCGGAGGTGGTACCAAGCGACAGAATTCTCCATCGCCTTTGCAGCCAGCAAATAAGAGACAGCGCAAAGAGGACGCGCCAACCATGGCCCCTAAAGCGCACACATCCAGCGACGACGGAGGTCTCGCTCTTGGAGGTAAGACTTCCAATTGCGTAAACGAACAGCGTGTCCAAGACTTAGCATTCGAAGCCCACTCAACAACTGCGCTAACGAACCACAAATCAGCAGATCATGAAGCTCGAGCTGGCACTCAGGAGAGCGCGGCAGTCCCGAAAAGTGGAGGAGGTGACCAGCAGTCCGAGGGCTCGGAGCTGGTCATGCAACCACTGAAATCCACCGCTGCGCAACGAGCAAGGGCGCTGAAAAATGCGCAAGATAGGCGCACAGCTCGTCAAGCTCTCGTGAAGGGCGGGAGAAACCTCCCTGCCATTTCCGAAGAAGACAACGAGGACGGTGGCATCGAAGTGAACGGCGGTGGAAATAGCATCCATGAGTCCGAACACGGAGATGGGGGCAAAGATCAGCAAAACCAGGACGATGCGAGTGTCTCGGTGGCGTCAGATTTCAAGGGAGAAGAGCAAGAGCGCTACCCGTGGATTGACCGAACTGCGCAATGGGTGAATACAGGTCTACAGGCAAGAAGATTATCGATCGAAGCAGAGATGAGCCGCATTCGAGCTACAAGCAACTTCATCATGGAGCAGGAAAAGAAGTTGGATGAGCTTGCGACTCGGCTGGAGGATCTTGGAAATATTGTCGTTGAAAGCATTGAATAGGAGAGAGGAGGCGTGGTGCATGTCCCAGGAAATAGCGAGAAGACTGTTGCTGGCTTTCTACAGCTACTTTGCCACTCCAAACCGAACAATCAACATGCCAGATATTCCATTCCCCCAAAGTCTTTCTCTTATACCATCCCTCCCATCAATTATACCTCACTACTAGTAACTCAACTCACTGCCCCACCGCTTTCCCCCTCACCAACCCATCCCTCTCCGCCTCCTCCTTCACATCCTCCCAAATCGGCCACGGAATCTGAAAAGCATCCATGACCCGCCCATACGTAATCCCCTGCAACCTCCCAATAGGCCTCGATTTCGCCGGATCAATATACTTCAAATCCTCATCCACCACATCCTCTCTCACCCAAAATCTAACCCCTTCCAAAATCGTCATCACATTCGCCACTTTCCCCTCTCGTTCACGACTCATAATCTCATGCGTACCCACCAATTTACACTCGACCGCAAAAACCGCCTCGGAAACGCGACTCGCGCGCACCTGTTCGCAGGCCGCAGGCGTGAGACCCGTCAAGGGCCATTCGGAAATCCCATAGGGAGTATCCAAGGCACTGGAATTTCCGGCTTCGAGAATGTCTTCGGTGAGAATGTTGATGACGCATTCTTTGGTGGAGAGGATGTTGGAGAGACTGTCTTTGTGGGATTGAGGGTTGATGGCGTGGCCGATCACAAATGTGGGCGGGTCGTGGGACATGGCTTGGAAGTAACTGTATGGGGCGAGATTGGAGGTTTCGCCGGAGGGGCTCATGGTGCTGATGAGGGCGATGGGGCGCGGGATTATGGCGGAGGTTATGAGGCGGTAGTTGAAGGCGGGGTTGCGGTTTGGGGCGAAGGGGTCGATGGGGATTTGTTGTGGTGGTGGTTGGGAGGAGGAGGAGGAGGAGGAGGAGGAGGAATTGTTGTTGTTGTCATTGTTGGGGAGGGATGCGCCTTGGCCGAGTTTCCAGTTGGGGTTTTTGGTTTTGGTCCAGGTAAAGGGCGTCGAGGCATTCCAGTCTGGTCGGCTGTTTTCGGTGGTTTTGAAATCTCGTGGGTTGCGGGCTTTTTTGTCGACTTGGCCTGTGCCTTGGGTGGTGGTGGTGGTGGTGGGTGCTGGTGATGATGATGCCATTGCTTGAAGATGGGTTGTTTGTTGGTGGTGGAATTAGGTATGTCTTGAAGCTGTGGTCTATATATATATACCTTAACCTCCTACCAGATTGATCAAGTATATGGTAGGTAAATCGATTGGGTCGGTTGTTTAGTTGAGAAGAAGTCAAATAGCTGACGTGACCAATCCTCGGCAACTCATGCGGCAGTAGTCTATAAGGTCAGGTGTCCATATGCAGCTAGGCTGGGGGGTTCAAGAGATACACACAATTCGTGAAATACGTGGTATTTTTGTCATTTTACTATCTGGACTATATCTACGCCACGCCACGCCCAGCCATGTCATACTGAAGGTATACCACGCAGGAATTTCGCGCTTGACAGCACCAACCATCTCGCTGTCAAGTCGTGCAAGAATCGTCCCGCCCAGCCTTCTAATGGGAGCGTGACTCCGCTGTTCCGCTCCGTCCATTGAATCGTCTCGGAGATCAAAGTGGCGCCCTGATTTCGTGGCCGCAATGAAATGACCAACCGGCTCTGAACAGCCTCGAGATTCGTTGGTGATGAGACAGCGAGCTCCACCCGGAGAGGGCTTCTGTTCACTACCGCATACGCACCATTGACGACATCGCCCTTGACGAACTTGAGCTTGTTGATGTGATCTGGCTGGAAAGTGTTTCTCTGGCTCGGAGTACTGAAAGCGAACCAAGCAGACCAGCTCACCGGCGTCTTGTTGAATTGCGTGAAATGGTGGCGAAGGAGTGCGGTGAAGTCTCCCTCCATGTCTGCGCTCAGGCCAATGGTGACGTCCTTGATGTGTGTGGTGACCTTGTCGTGGACGATGCGGTAGTCCTTGGCACTTTCGGTGAGGGTTTTGGGAATGGACTCGATTTCACCACACTCTGCTGATGCCCAGAGCGACCCGGCACTGGGCTGCGTGTGTGTCACTTGTCTTCCTAGGACGAAGTGATGTGCCAGTGGAAACAAGACAATACCAGCGACGGTGGCTGCACCTCCGGCTAGTAAGAGGCGCGAATTGCGGTCCTGTGGTAATCTGATTAGGACTGCGTGCGCTTTCTGAGGATTGAGAAAGTGAATCCGCTTACCTGAGGCAGATAGTGCTCCATCGTCCTGCTGGCATGCTCGACATATCGCTGCACATCAGCTTGGAACGGCATCTTGAGGCCGTTTCTTCGTCGTCGTCGTCGTCGTCTTTGTTGTTGCTGTTGCTTCTTTTGGAGGTAGTACTGTACTTCACCGCCAGTCACCACCACTATAGTTAGTACTACTGAGGCATATCTGAGTCGTGATGTGGCGTCTCTCTGGAGGTACCCGGAAGGTTGTTGGAAAAGACCCTTGGCCTCGCTCTCTTGACGCGATTTCTCCCGAGTCTGGATCCTTCAGACTCATGAGGGTCCCCAGTGCTTCCTACATGCGCCGAGCTCATTGTACGCCAAATGTCTGGGCAGTGTTGAAGCGAGAGAGGAGTGAGGGGAAGGGAAAGGGGAAAAGAAATGGAAAGGGGGGAAAGCTGGGACAGTGGACAGACTGAGACGGTTGGGAGGATTCAACCACTACAGCATTGCACGTGATCTCGCCACGCTTTAACATTCTGCCGGCCCCGATATATTCTATTTCTTGGCAGTTTTCTGCACACTGACACCACATTCATTTGCTGCGATATCCTCACTCCCCTCAAGCGAGACGACGCCGAGACTGTGCACTGATCCTTACCGATGAGTAAATATACCGGACCTGTTAACCTCCAAGGCGCGCCCTATGCACAATCTTCCTTCTCCTAACAAACGAGCCCAAAGGTCCAAGAGATGATCAATATGGCCTCACTCGGTCTCGGCTAGTATCGTGACAGCGTTCACTTGAGCAGGAAATGGCAGAAGAGAAAGACGTTGAGAGAGATTCCTTTCCCTTGCTGCGTGTTCCAGGGCGCAAGTTGCCTCACCGCATATCAGCTTAGCTACCCGCGGCCCGGCCAACCTTTCCTGGCCTATCTGTGCAGCTTCCGACAGACACATGGCACAAAGTCGAGTTTCTGCATCTGTTCACCAGAAGAAAAGGTGAATCAATCGGAACCTCGTCCGCAAAGCATGTCTCCTCATATGAAAACGATCGATGTCGGCAATAGCTCTCAAGCATACTATGCAGCTGCGACATCTTCCCATGTCCAAGAAATCATCCACATCGCGGGCCAACCGGGAACAAATGCACAAGGCACAGTGCCAGCCGACTACGAATCACAGATTCACCTGGCACTGCTCAATCTGCGCAAGATCCTCCTCGCATCAGGAACGCAAATCTCCGAAATCTTGAAGCTCACTTTCTATATTGTCAACTATGATCCCTCCAGGCGTCTACACACGAGGCACATTCAGAAGTTCTTGGATGGCCATCGACCGGCAATGACGCTCGTGCCTGTCCCTGCACTGGCAGGAGAAGGATGGCTGTTCGAGATTGAAGCTGTGGTGGCCAAACACAAGTCTATGCCGATTGCGAGAGCACCTTCTACCAAGACCTCTACAGTTGATGTAGTCGTGGTCGGAGCTGGACTAGCAGGTCTTACGGCCGCTGCGAGGATCGTCGAGTCGGGCCTGTCTTGCGTAGTGCTAGAAGCCCGGGAACGCGTTGGAGGTCGTACGTGGAGCAAATCCATTGGGCCCACAGATGATGGAACTGTCGACCTGGGAGCTGCGTGGATCAACGATACCAATCAAAGTCATATGATTTCACTCGCCAGGAAGTTCAATTTGGAATTGGTCGAGCAGAATACCACTGGAAATGCCGTCTTGCAAACTTCGGAAGGAGAGCTGAAATCTTTTGCATATGGCGAATTGCCACCTTTTCTCGATGCTATCAAGGATAACATTGCTTTCATCCGCGATCAAGCAGAGGCAGATTGTCAAGAATTGGATCTTGCTTTTCCCCAAAATACAGAGCTCGATTCGATGACCTTTGCAGCATATTTACGTCGCAACGGCGCTACAGAAGATGCTGTGAAGACAGCCACCGTCTGGACACGAGCCATGTTAGGACACGATCCCGAAGATATCTCAGCCCTGTTTTTCTTATCCTACTGCAAATCCGGTGGCGGGCTCCTGCAGATGCGATCTGATCGAAAAGGCGGAGGCCAGCATCTTCGACTTCGGCACGGAACGCAGCAGTTTGCAGAGTGTTTAGCTCGAGAGCTTCCGCCGGGCCTTCTCCAGCTTTCGAGTGCAGTCTCGGATATTCAGCAAGTCGGACATCAGAATGTGGTGGTGCGTAGTGGAACGACAGTGTACCACGCCCGCAAAGTCATCTCAGCTGTCCCGCTACCAGTACTGAAGAAGATTGCTTTGGAACCACCACTACCGCTAGCGAAGCAATTAATCATCGACTCTTTCCGATATGGATTCTATCAAAAAGTCATGGTAGTATTCCAGACACCCTTTTGGGCGAAGAAAAGGGGCTCTTGTGGACTCGTCCAATCCTTCCGCGGACCAGCAGGAGTCATTCGCGACACGAGCGTCCCCGTCGACAACAAACACGTTCTGACCTGTTTTGTCGCGGGCACGCCCGGGAAAGCGTGGTCGCAGCACCATGAGTCGGAGAGGGCGCGACAAATTCTGGAGCAGATTGCACACGTATTTGCATACCCCAATGCACAACAGGAGCTCGTCGAGTTTGTCACGTTACCGTGGTCGGATGACGAGTGGACGGGATATGGCTGTCCATCGCCCGCTCTGCCGCCAGGCGTGCTGCACGTCGCTGGTCATGCCATTCGCGATGCGTTTCGTGATTTGCACTTCGTCGGCACGGAGACGAGTGATGTGTGGAAAGGATATATGGAAGGAGCCGTCCGATCAGGTCATAGGGGCGCTGCAGAAGTGATACGCGACTTGACCAGTGTAGTTGCGAAGCTGTAGAGGGAAATTCTCCCTCCTAGTAGTCAGTACATTTTGATATTGTCGAAAGTGAAGAATAACAAAATCGGTACAACTCTTTCCGAAGATTTCCCGAGAGTCGAGACCGACCAATCGTTTTAATGTTTTTGTCCATGACCTCACATAGCTCCTCTACCTTAATCATCAATATCATCAATATCATGATTATCATCCATCACGACGGAGCGGATATCGATAACCACCCAGTATGCAATCATTTACGTCCGGGTCCTGGTCCTGGTCCTAGCGCGAAAGAGCTCGGAAGTGGGAGTGAGGTGAGGTGGGGAGGTGGGGAGGTGAGGGAGGTACTTAGCCGAGTGAAACGGAACGAAACGAAACGAAACGAAACGAAAGGCTGACTCCTGAGTGATCGGTCCGGGACGCTTCTTTTCTAATCCCCACCCCCTTTTTCTTCTTTCTTTTTGCTGGACGGGAAGTGAATTATTGATGGATGGTTGGCGGTCCGAGGGAGAAGACTTCTCCTCTCTGACTGTCTCTCTCTCTCTGACTGTGAAGCACTCTGCGCGGAGGGTATAAGCCGATGTACTGTAGTTTGGGGGGGAAAGGTAGCCAGCCCTCTATGGATGGGGTTGTATTATTCACCCGCAGCCGCAGGAGGGTGAGCTTAAATGTACCTCCCTATCTCTCCTCTCCTGTCCTCTCTGCATACAAAAGGAAGCTCTGGGAAGGACATTTTTTGCTTCTTTTCTTTTTTGGAAAATCAGTTCCATTGACCCATTCCCACAGTCTCTCTCCTCTCAGCAATTCCATCCCCCCCAAAAAAAGAAAAATCAGCAAACATGAAAGGAAAAATCGCGCTAGAAGAAGCCTTCGCACTCCCACGCCACACCGAACAAACGCAATGGTGGGCCAGCCTCTTCTCGACCGACTCGGCCAAACACACTTCGGAAATCAACGACATCAACACGCACCGCATAGCGCAAATGGACGCCTTCGGCGTAGGCTACACCATCCTCTCCTACACCGCGCCCGGCGTACAAGACATCTGGCAGCGCCCCCTCGCAGACGCTCTCGCGCGCGAAGTCAACGACCACCTCGCGCAGTCAATCCGCGGCTTCGAATCGCGTCTGGGAGGCTTCGCGACCTTATCCATGCACGACCCCCACACGGCCGCCGAAGAATTGCGGCGCTGCGTGCAAGATTTGGGGTTTAAAGGTGCTTTGGTCAATGACACGCAACGCAACGATGCATCTGGCGACAGTATGATTTTCTACGATACGTCCGACTGGGATCCTTTCTGGGCGGTCGTGCAAGAACTCGATGTGCCGTTGTATCTGCATCCTCGCAACCCGACAGGCGTGTTTGAGGAGAAATTGTGGCGGGCGAGAAGTTGGCTCGTGGGACCTCCGTTGTCGTTTGCGCAGGGCGTGAGTTTGCATTTGTTGGGATTGGTGACGAATGGCGTGTTTGATCGGTTTCCGCGCTTGCAAGTGATTGTAGGGCATTTAGGGGAACATGTGCCGTTTGATTTGTGGCGCATTCATCATTGGTTTGAAGATGTGAAGAAACCGCTGGGGTTGGCGTGTCGGAAAACGATTCGAGAGTATTTTCGGGACAATATTTGGATTACGACGAGTGGACATTTTTCTACGCTGACGTTGGAGTATTGTATTAAGGAAATTGGGGCTGAGAGGATTTTGTTTTCTATTGATTATCCGTTTGAGTCGTTTGAGGATGCGTGTGGCTGGTTTGATGGCGTGCAGTTGGACGAGAAGGAAGGCGGAGAGAAGGCGGTCAAGGCGATTGGGAGGGATAATGCGGTTGGCTTGTTGAAATTGAAGGGCTTCAAGGATGAGGGGGCGTAGGATGTTGATGTCCACGAAGAAATGACGGAAAATAAAAGGAGAAAAAAAAAGAATCATATTCATTCATACCCCTATCCCCACCCTCATCATCCCATCAACATCAACAAAAAAGTCACCAATTCAATTCATTTCATTTCAATTCCACACACACATCACAACACGGACGAAATCGCCGAAGTAGTAACCATAGGCACACTCCCCGCCCCCTTCTCCTCCACCCTCGACAAAGCCACATCATACTGCAGCGTAAATTGAGCCTTGTCATCACCCTTGCGAGGTTCGAATTTCACCACCAAAGAATCCTTGACTGCAAACACCGAGTCATCTTCGAGATATTTGGATTCCGAATCGAAAATTTGCGTCGTAATGGGTTTGTGGCCGTGGTGTTGCACAATGTAGTGGATGTGCGCCGGGCGGTACGGGTGGCGGTCCATGAGATTGAGGAGTTTGCCGGCGGGGCCGTCGTTGGGGACGGGATATGGTGTAGGTCGGAGGCAGTAAAAGGCGTATTTTCCTTCTGCAGTGGTATAGAATTTTCCTCGAAGGTTGTGCTCGTCTTGCTCATCATCTTGTTGCTCGTAGAGTCCTATTTTTTGTTTCTGTCAGTAGAAGAACAAAAAAGAAAGAAAAGAAAAAAGAAAAAGAAAAAGAAAAAGAGCGTACCGTTGGTACTCGCTTGCCAGACATCAACCGAAGCATTCGGAATAGGCTTGCCAGTCTTGGCATCAGTCACAGTTCCGTGGACATAGGCAATTTGGCCATCGGGGACATGATGCAAAGCGATAGTGCTACCGAATTCTCGTACGGGGTGATCATGTCGGAAAAAGGGGCCCAAAATGGCAGAAGCAGTAGCGGAATCTGCTGCATCTGTAGCCTTTCGAACAGTAATGTCGTCCACCAATCTGCACGTCAGAAATTTATTAGTTTTTTTTTCTTTTCTCTTCTTCTTCTTCTTCGTCTACTTCTTCTTCGTCTACTTCTTCGTTTCAACACATACGACTCTAGACCAATCACGTCACACAGCAGCTGGCCTTCATTTCGTTTCTCGTTGCTCATCTGACCGGCCCAGTTGACGAGCTGTACGCCTGCCATCCACTCGTCGACGGTGAGATTCACTTCTCGGGCAAAGTCGTGGATGTGGCGAATGAGCGGGCCCATGACTTCTCGCAGCCGCGCATCAGTCTTGGGACCCATGGCGTTGATGATGTTTTCCGTCCACTCCTTGTCGAGACCGACATCTTTTGCCGTCTGTCCGTTGGTGGCCATGTTGTTGTGTGTGTGTGTGAGGGAGAGAGAGGGAGGGAGGGAGGGAGAGTGTGAGGGAGAGTGTATGTGTGATGGAGAGAGGGAGAGAGAGAAGAAAATTAGAAATGGAGAAGACTGATGATGATGATGATGATGATGATGATGGTGGAGTCTGGCATTTGGTAAGCAGATATATCAATCAGCAATCAACCTACCTCCACATGTACCTCCACTGACTGTCCTTGTTTGCCGCCGAGTCTGAGCTGTATATCCGAAAGCCCTCCTCACTTTCGGAAGCGCTTCGGATGTGGATGGCCGGGGGGGACTGTAGTAGGAATGTACACATAGTTTTTCACTAAGCCACTATCGAACGGACGGGTCTACAACATGAAAGTGTGTTTGTCAATGAGTGATCCATCATCCCTGTTTTCTTGTTGTTGTTGTTGTAGACGACCATACCGTCGCCTCCTATTCGCGGGAGTCGGGTTTAAAGCAACAAATTAGGCCCTCTCTAGCTCGGGGCAAGATCACTCGGCACGTTTTGGCTCAGGTCAAGCCAGGGACATGCATTGACCAGGGACAGGACAGGACAGCCTTCCCGACGGTCCGCTCTCCATGTGAATTGCCCGCGCATATTACCTCCTAGTGCTCATTCATCATAATCATCAATAATATGTACCTTACGGACACTTGTAACAGAGTCGAGGAGGGAGTGGAGACACGGACAGAGTCCAGCGAGAGAGAATACTCTCGCCATGTCCATTCGAATTATGCGGGAGACTCGACTCGTACCGTACACTGCTGTTGTTATCATCATCATCATGTTCGTGAGTGCTGTAGCCGGGTGCACGATCCGAGCACCAGCTGACGGAAGTTGGTATCTCAACACGACCGTCGGAGGTCACAGTCCAGATGATAGGGAGAGAGAGCGAGAGAGAGAGAGAGAGAGAGAGAGAGCGATAGAGAGAGAGCATTTAGATATCGTTCGAGGGCCGCTCCATTACAGTTGATCATCATCATCATCATCACCATCACAAATTTGATTGAAAAATAATAATTCATCTTCATTTCTTTTTACATCAAATCCAGCGACAAACCCCACACAATGACTCTTCCCGGATCGAACTGGAAGCCCTTCAACATCGCAGTAGTAGGCGGAGGAATCGGCGGCGTAGCAGTATCCATCGCACTGCGGCGAGCAGGCCACCACGTCACCATCTACGAACGAGCAGACTACGCCGGAGAAGTGGGAGCATCGATTTCGTGCGCGGCAAACGGCATGAAATGGCTGCGGGAATGGGACGTGGACATCGCCAAGGGCGATGGCGTTTACCTGCGCCAGCTGATCAACCGCGATTGGAAGACGGGCGAGCCGGTCAGTGTGTATGATTTGGGAGACTATGAGCAGAAATGGGGCCATCCGTACTACATGTTTCATCGACAGGATATGCATCGCATGCTCTTGGACACGGCGACGCAAGAGCAGGGAACAGGCACACCTGTCAAATTGCTGGTGAATCACAAGGTTTGTTTCTTTTCTTCTCACCAAATCTCACCCGATCCTTGCTCATTGTGGTGGTGGTAAATGGTAAATAGTGCATCGAAGTCGACACCTCAACCGGACAAATCAGCTTCGCCAACGGAGCGCAATTCCAACACGACGTCGTCATCGGAGCCGACGGCATCGGCTCTCAAATTCGGAAAATCATAGGCATCCATGTCGACAAACGCGCCTCGGCCTCCAGCTGCTTGCACGCCAACGTTTTGACGCAAAAAGCCAGAGCCCAAGGCTTCGTCGACTACAGTCTCAACAGCGCCATCGAGTACTGGGGCGGGCACCACAGCTGGAACAAAATCGTCCTCTCGCCGTGCAACAGCGGCAGTCTGCTCTCCTACTACTGTTTCTTCCCTCGCGAGCAAGGAGATTTCAGCGAACAAAAATGGGGAAATTCCTCTGACAGTGCCAATGCCAATGCACTCACCGTCCAACATCTCCTCGCCCCCTACCCAGACCTCGACTCACAAGTAAAAAACCACCTCTCAATCAGCCAAGAAATCCGCCCCTGGAGACTCTGGGTGCACCAACCCTACTCACACTGGCAGAAATCCCTCGCGTGCATCATGGGCGACGCCGCACATCCCATGATGCCCGATCAAAGTCAAGGAGCATGCATGGCGCTCGAAGACGCAGCCGCACTCGGACAAATTTTCTCTCGAGACTTCTATCCGGGCAGCGTACAAGCAGCTCTGGCGCTGTATGAGCGCGTGAGAAAACCGCGCGCCGATCGCGTGCAAGCGGCTTCGGCGCGCGCTAGAGAGAATATTCATGAGCGGATTGGGTTTTCGGATAATACTACGAATCCGCTGTATCAGGTTAAGGATGAAGGGGGGAAGTTGACTATGGCGGAGATGAATGGGTATGATATGCGAGAGGATATTAGGAGGAAATGGCCGGGGGGGTGGCCGGAGGGGTTGGAGGGTGGTGGTGTTGGTGGTGGTGGTGTTGGTGGTAGTAGGAGGGAGGAGAAGAATGATGATTAGAATATATATTCATCTCTTTTTTTTCGAAAATACCCCTATATGCATCACCATCATCATCATCACCATCACCATCAATCACCATCAATCACCACTCCCCTCCAATCTTCATCCCCCTCCCAAAAAAGAAAAGCAAAAGCAAAAAAAAGAAAAAAATCATCATGCAATTTCACATCATCATCCGATCCATCGGCCACAACGTCTCCCAATCAATATACAAACTATCCGAAAGCAAAGGATCCGCCATTGTAGTCCAACTCGCATCGACATTGCCATTGACATTGACATTGACATCGACATCCACATCAGCGACATCAGCGACATCAGCGACATCGGCATCGGGGGGATATGCTGCTGCTGCCGAAGAAGACGAGAATTCGTCTACATATCCACCAGAAGGATTTGCGAATTCGTCAAAGGGTAGGAGGTTGTTGTTGTTGTTGTTATTGTTGGTGGTGTTGGTGTTGTTGTTGGTGTTGTTTGCAGTGCCGTTTCCTTCTCCATAAGGGAGATGAGGATGAGAAGATGTTGGTGTGGGAATAGTAGTAGTAGTAGTAGTAGAGTATGCCGCAGCAACAGCTGAAGGATGAGGATGAGGATGAGGATGAGGATGAGGATGAGGATGAGGATGCAGCACCCCCGAATGATGATGATGATGATGATGATGATAATTCCCCCTCCCACCACCACCACCACCACCACCACCACAAAACTCCGCCGTAAAAATCTGACTCACATACGGATTACTCCTCTTCCTCCTCCTCAATTCCCTCCCGACCTGCTCCCTCCTCGCGACAATAGCATCA
The DNA here is from genome assembly GCA_000291705.1 of Sphaerulina populicola P02.02b. Classification (NCBI taxonomy): domain Eukaryota; kingdom Fungi; phylum Ascomycota; class Dothideomycetes; order Mycosphaerellales; family Mycosphaerellaceae; genus Sphaerulina; species Sphaerulina populicola. The sequence continues at coordinate 70,889 of JH792557.1, forward strand.
GCCAACGACCGGAGAATATCCAGATAATGACGCGCTTGCGGCGAGACGGACGCCAAACGTTCGAGAACTGCAATAGCATGATGAAAAGCCTCGTCGACGTCGGGGAGGAGGAGGAGGAGGAGAGATGGTGACGATGACGACGACGACGACGACGATGAATATGAAGATGAAGATGATGATTCTTCACTGTGCGCAAACATGGAGAAGCCGAGGAGGAGGCCAGCGGCGAACATCCAGGCTTTGAGGAGACACATGTTGTTGGAGAGGATGCTGGAGTTGATGGACATGTAGCCGGTTTTGGACATGAAAATCGCGCTGTCGAGGCAGGCTTGGGCGAGGTCGGAGACGGCCGAGGGTGGTGGTGGTTGTTGTTGTTGTTGTTGTTGTTGTTGCTCTGCTGTTGATTCGAGGCTGGGTCTTCTCCGTTTGCGGATTTGGGAGACGAGGTGGGAGATGAGGAATGGACGGGTCACAAGGATAATAGTAAAGTAGTATGAACAGGCGACGTGTGTAGCACCGATAAAGAGCTCACGATCCGCCGGTCCGAGGGTATCTTGGAGGCTGGCAAAGTGTCGGAGTTCGGTGGGAACAGAATCATTCCATTTTCGGAGTCGTTGCAAGAATGCATCTGCCGTGTGGGCGTCCATATTCTGTCCACTGCCCAGCTGTTGCTCTAATTCGATGATATGTGAGCATATGCCAAACACGGCTCGGGATGCAAGCCATCGGGGTCGATCGGCTGTTCCCACTTCTCCGTCGCCATCATAAGCAGTATCGTCGTCAGGTCGCATGGCCGGCAATCCGCCCGGCCTGCCGAGGATGGAAGACACAATGGTATCCAGCACCAGCAAGCTCTTCCACGTCCTCCATCGGGCCAGGCTCTCGGCGTCCGATCGGTCCTGGTATTGGTCCTGTCGGTGCAAGCCGAGCGCGCATGAGGCTTTGGATGCGATGCCCAGGTACATAAAGGCCGCGTTACGATGACAGGCACCCAGCATATAAAAGGCCATGAGCAGGAACACTCGCACCATGTCCAGGCTCGGATCGCACAGGAAGCCTTCAAAGGCATACTTCTGGGCGCAACTGAACGAGCGGGCAGCATTGTGCACGTCAAACATGTTCTGGCCGCGACATTGATGGCCAATGGCGAGCATCATGTTCAGTGCAGCCTGCTCGGCTCGTGCTCTCTGGTCGACTTTTTCAATCACGTTGCTGGGACTCAGAGCCGTGTGCCGATCGAGAAATCCACGCACTTCGGCCACCGTGAAGAGATCGAGAATGCCGCTCGACTGCAGCAGGCCCTGCTGTCAGCCTGCTTGTTGCCCCCAAGCACACACCACAGACAGACGGGACTTACGGTTTCGCGGTAGAGTTGCACGAGAGCATGCTTGTCGCTGAGCGAAAGATCCGTCATGACCGGACTCTCGTCTCGCGGGATTTCCATCTCCAGCATGTTATCCTTGAAGGGGTTCTCGGTGAAGCTAAGACATGCAGCAGTAGGTAAGCATCGATATTCATTCACTTGGCCATATTTCTCGACCACGATCTTGCCCCTGTCTGCATATTCGCCTGTGCGGCGGAAGCTGGCCACCAGAGTGCCAGACGTGGCAGTATCAGGTAAGATAAAGGATGGACGTACGAGGAAGGCCCCATGTACTTCTTCATGATCCTTCGCAGGAAGTGCAGGAAGGACAGTGATGCATTCTCGCCCACGTAGACTGGCCCATATCAGCTCAGAGGAGGCCTTGATGGACTTGCTGAATGGACTTACGTTTCTCGCCTTTCGAACTCAGCAGCATTCGACTCTGCGTCATCCGTGAATGGCCTGGTTCAGGCGTGTTACTAGGAGAAGTGTGGGTGCCAGTGCCAGTGCCAGTGCCAGTGCCAGTGCCATCTCCGTTTCTCGCACGTGCACCCACCGGGCTCGCCGACGGCTGCATGATGGCAACGGGAGCCATGGCGCAGTTGATGAGCGGGTCCGGACGAGCATCGTGGGAAGATTCCTCTCGTCGAGAACGGCAAGGAGAAGTGTCCTCTACACTCGGAGTCGGGAATGGTGAAGTCTTGTGTCGTTTCCGAGACGACTCCAGGTAGATGCACGAGTCGCTACGGTTCCGTTTGAGGCATGGTCCACAAGGACCAGTGGCATCACATCGAATCTTGGAGGCTTTGCATGGCACGCAAGCACGTGCTGAGCGCTGTCTAATGGGGCCATGGTGAGTCGTCGACTACATGTACCTACAGTTGATGCCCCCCGGCATCTGCAACAACACATACCGATCTTGTGGTTTGACCTGCCAGGCTGTTAGCCTACGTACATACCTATTGCCTACCGAAAATAACTAGGAGCATAATATTATTAGCACACGGGGCGTGGTCCACACACCTTCGGACGGGGCATTATTGCCTTCTTCTCTCTCTCTCTCTCTCGCTCTCTCTCTCGGATGTTTGCTGTTCACCCGGCGAAGACTTCGGCTACGGGACACCCAAAACCCACATCACTGGAGTGGAGTAGCACTGGTGACTGGAGTGAAGAGTCAACAATTGAGAGGAGAGAGCTCCCGCCGCCGCCTCGTTCTAAGTCTGTCACGGGCGCAATTCGTGTGGGCTGCTGGCTACACTAGAGATAACGTAGTACCTAGGCAGGTTGCGAGTGAGTGAATGTTTCTGGGAAATAGGAGGTAGCATAGCACATAGCACAGGGCACAGGGGCAGCCGGTTCGCGGACCGTGCCCTCCTTTCTTCCATCCTCAATCCCCAAATCCCACAAACACTTTTGACACGGGTCAAACCACGAACTTTGTCCACGTCTCTTTCTTCCGATATTCTAAGCTAGTGGACAACTACAGAAGAGAGAAGAGAAGCCGACCCCGACTCCGCATTCTTCTGGTCCCGAGCGCCATTTGTCAAACCTTCTACCCTCTCCTCTCTCCTCTCTCCTCTCTCCCCTCTCCTCTCTCTCTCCTCTTCACTTGCCTCCAAGACCCCGCTCTTAAGCCTAGAAAAATTGGAGGCTTGGGCACATGATAAAAGCCACCTAAATGTTAATATCATAATGCCTTATTTTTTTCCCTTTTTTTTCTTTCTTTTTTTTCTTTCTGTTTAGGGCGCTGTTCAAATAGTTCACTCATTGTCCACTACATTCAACAACAACAACAACAACAAAAACACATCTGATTATTCCCAACATCATGGCGACCACGAACGGAAGCATCCCCGGCCAGGATTGGACCGTTCCTCTGTGGCTGAATGGCAAACAAGTCACCACCGAGCACACGTTCGATCTAGTCGCACCAGCAACAGGCCGCACGCTGTACAAGACGTCTTCGGCCAATGTCAACGACTGCAATGCGGCTGTTGCGGCAGCGGAAAAGGCATTCCCGGCATGGAGCAAGACCAAGCCTGCATTTCGGAGAGAACTGCTCTTGAAAGCCGCAGATGAGCTCGTGCGCAGGAGAGAGGAGCTGTGGCAGTTTGCCCACAACGAAGTCGCTTCGACCGAGAACTACTTTGCTTTTGACTTCAACGACGCCGTCGAGTCTCTGAGGAGTACTGCTGGACTGATCGGTAGTGCCGCCCAGGGCTTTCTCCCTGAGATCTTGTCCGAGGACAGGAGTGCCATGGTCGTCAAGGAGCCATTTGGAGTCGTGTTAGCCATTGCACCATGGAATTGCCCTTGCATCCTCGGTCTGCGCTCTTTTCTGGGACCACTTGCTAGTATGGTTTTCTTTTTTTTTTTTTTTCGTTATCATCCTCCTCCCCGTACTGACATGCTCGCAGTGGGCAACACGGTCGTCGTCAAGGCATCGGAAAAGGGCCCTGGCAGCATGTGGGCGTTGATCGACATCTTCCACCAGGTTGGTCTGCCGCCGGGCTGCCTCAACACCATCACACATCACCAGGGAGACGGGCCTGAGATTGTCACCACGCTCGTGAGCCACCCCACTGTGCGGAAAATCAACTTCACTGGCAGTACAGCTGTAGGCGGCATTGTCGCGAGTCTTGCTGGGAAGCATCTCAAGCCAGTATTGATGGAGTAAGCTGATATCTTCTTTTTTTTNTTTTCTTTTT
>JH792557.1:96344-108341 GCA_000291705.1 Sphaerulina populicola P02.02b
CCACCTCCTCCCCCCCCCCCCCCATCGATGCTTCGGTGCCTGCGCTCCAACGTCAGACCGTGTGTGGCTGGTGAAACAGGATCCGGCCAAGTGCAGGACTCAGGAGCACGTCAAGGGTACCTCCTAAGTTACCTCCTAGGAGGTACCTCCTACTGTACCTACCTTATCTCACTACCTACTACATACTCAGTCGCCAGCCTGGAGCTTCCAGCCGCGCCCGCCTGTGCTATTCTCATCATCATCTCCTGCGGCTTCCCGTGCGCTCTGCATGTTCACGATTGACGACTAGACAGACGCCCGTGACGGCGCCTTTCCGTTCGAGTCCTTCCCTTGACATCTGTTGGTCGAACCTTTATGCATACGAACCGCTTACGATTCAGCCTTATATTTTCGGCGCAAGCCAGCGATACTGGGGACGACTTTTATCATACCCGCACTGAAGGCATAACGAGCGGGCATATGACGATCGATAGAAGGCGTCAGTCGACGGCCTAACGAGACGATAATACTCCCTTGCGCGTTCTCCGCGAGACGCCTAGTGATCGCACCGCTTCAGCCGCTTCAGCGGCAAGCTGTCCAAAGACACCGGGATCTTCGTCGCAACACAAATGGCAGCATTCTCTGCTGTCAATGCCAAGCTGCCTGTGCCTGCTTCGGAGGACAGGCAGATGGAGGAGGCAGCGACAACGTCTACTCCGAAGCCTGAGGCGAGCGCACCCGAGCAATTGGACCGAGATGCGCACGACGGCGAATCGACGCCAAACACGCCCACGAGACATAGCTTTGGTGGAGTTTTGGGGCAAAGACCTCTACCCAACAGCGCGTTGGAAGCGCCTGATACGCCGGGAAAGGCCGAAGGAACGACGGCCGTGAAGAGAGACGCCTCGCACCTGGAAGATGTGGAAATGGGTGATGCAGACAACGGCGAGAATGCAGAAGACGACGGATCCGACGACGAGAGCGTAGATGGCGATGGACAGAGGTCATCGAAGAAGAAAAAGGGACAACGCTTCTTCTGTACCGAGTTTCCGCCTTGTCAGCTCAGCTTCACGCGGAGTGAGCATTTGGCTCGGCACATACGGTGAGTCGCGCGGGTCCTACACATGTAGATGCATATATGCTAATCAATGCGCAGGAAACATACAGGAGAGCGGCCTTTTCAATGCCATTGTTCTCGTCGATTTTCGCGATTGGACAATCTGCGCCAGCACGCACAGACCGTGCATGTGAACGAAGAGATTCCAGCTGAGTCGCTGGCTGCTACGAGCACGAGATTCCAGCGACAGATCAGGACAGATCGAGTGCGGCCAACTACTAGCCGCTCGCGCGCTTCGACACTTGGAAGCTCTGCGGGCAGCCATCGAGGCCATGGTCGTAATCTTTCCACCTCCAGCATCGGGTCGACAACCTCGAGTCTGGGTGGCGACGATGATTACCGCCGACGACCTCAGCCGTTAGCGATGGCTGGAAGCGATCTAGGTGCTCGCGCCCGACTGTCGCTCGAGTCTTATAACACCGTCCATGGAAGTGCTGGCCAGCAGCACATCTACCAGAACCAGTCTCCGAGCGGGTATAGCACACCTACATCCGCAGCGTATTCCACTGGGGCCCAGAGCCCACGCTTTCCCTCTGGCATGAGTTCGCCAGGCTCCGCCCTCTCGAGAAACTCATACTACAACGGCGCACGACACAGCAGAAGGTTATCCGTTCCATCATCTGCAGCCCATCCATTCCAGGCGCCGCACATGAGCTACCATCAGCCGCCATACTTCAATGCTCCGCTTTCAGGGACGTCTACAAGCTTTTCTCCCAATAGCAGCAGCTTTGCGAGTCCAACAAGCTCAGTTTTCTCACATGGTCGCCGCGAGTCCGAGACTGAGATGGAGTACCGAAGGCGGACGTGGCATCCCAGTTCCAACTCGCAGTATGCACAGCGCCCGGCCACAAGCGGTCTGACATATCATCAGACTCCTGATGAACCACGCCCAGCGTTTACTCAACAGCAAGCGGCGAGTCAAATGACCAGACTGCCAGGGATCGAGAGTTTCGACCATGCTCCGCCACCAGGAATACGACCACCACCACCACCACCACCACCTGATGCCGCGATGCCTGATGCATCGCCAAGGCCGATGAGTTCGAGCAGGGAGCTGCAGCAAGGTTTGACCAGGCTTGATATCACTGCTGCCAATGCACCCATGGAAGGACATTGGCAGGCACACCAGACACCGCATCCCTCGCAACTGGTGTACCATCAACAAGGCCCACCACACACGGCTCAGTACATCCCGCCCCCTAAACATGTATCGATGCCAGAGCCACCAGTCACCCCACGCAAGGTCAAGCGTAATGCTTGGTATGGTGGTCCGATCACGGCAGGCCAGGCAGTGTCTGGACCTGGTCAGCCCTATGTGATTCACCGCCCTTCGCCTGAGGACTCGGGGAGCAGCGATGGAGTACCAACACCTTCTATATCGCAGGTCAGTGAATACAACCCAGTCATTGTCAATCCTGCTGGGTTGACAGAGTACCCACCACCCGGGACCGCGGTGACTACGGACGAGCACAAGGTATACTACCACCCAAGCTCCCACGTACAACACAAGTCAGATCGTATCCGGACTGACTCCGGCTACCAGCAATATCAGCCTCATGCACACCAGCCTGCCCAGACCTACGCCTTACAAGCAGGTCACGACCCGCGCTTCCCACCGCAGCACTATGACCCACCACCGATCAACGAAATGTCGAAGCTAGATGCGCTTGTTGCTGTTGCCACGAGTGAAGGCAATCGCGCTGCGGAGCCTCAATCCTAGGCATCACTGCTCACGATCATGCACGGCAGACTCACGCACGCTCATGCACACTTACGCACACTCACACACATACACGGACCACTCACATACTCGATCGCTCACTCGCACTCACCGACGCACACTAACCTGCCTCATTGGCTCGAACTAACCGCGTGGTCACCAGGTGATGCCCTTCTATTTCTTCTAGTACAACGACCATAACGAAGCTACGACTCTACTCTACACTTAGCAACGCCGCACACGAAATGTATGAAATGTGCGAATGAAGCGAACGAACAAACACCATCATTATCTCACGCCTTTTGATGGAACGATCATGTATTGTGGAATGTGGAAGGAGGAGACCCTTCGACACGACATTCACTGCATGATTGGATATTGGAAAGAGATACGAAAGGATGGAAAGATACCCCCTTAGGATGACCGTTTCAGAAATTTGCATATAGCGTTGTGATTGATTTTTGACTTCTCACTCTTGATTCTTGGGTTCTGAGAGACTGATGTGAGGACGCACATATGAAGACTTGCTATTGGGCAGAGCAAAGATGATGGAAGAAGGCACGGCTGGACTTTTGTGTTTCTGATATATATTCTTATCCTATTGCGTTCTTGGACCGAAGAACCGTAAATTCTCGAGCATATGCGATTAGTGGTTTTCCGATATGTTGATAGTTGAGAGTGATTTCGAAGACTTCGAATGGCTGGAACCAGGCGGAGACGTATTTAAGTGCTATTTCATCTCCTATATACAATACCTTATGTTCTACTGTTAAGACACTTGCTATATGCTTTGGTAGTATATATACTGTCTGCTTCAATACGATAGTACCTCTAATATAGGGTCGATATAAATGTTAGTCTCACTAAGAGCCCGTTCGCTTGAGCACCTTATAGCTTCTGGCCAGAAGCTATAAGGCCATCCTAAGCTATAAGACGGTCGCGTTCGCTTGTTCACCTTATAGCTTCTGGCCAGAAGCCAGGTTTTTAGCTATAATATAGATACTGCGCCGATCTGCCTTAAAGAGGTAAGGCTCGCGTACTCAACGTGAAAAAACACGCTAAATCGTCTTATAGCCAGATCAACCTCATTTTCTCGCTTCTGAGTATAAGGACCCACAATAGACGGAAGCGGCGACGGGCCGCTACCGTCGCCGCTTCCGTACCTACACTGTCCAGACGGAAGCGGCGATAGTAGCGGGCGGCGGCCGCTACAGAACTCTGCGTATAAGCTGAATGAGAAAGCGAACACCCCCGGCTTATAGGTTTAGCTATAACGACCCACATTCAAGAGCGAGAGTTCACGTAGCGTCAGCTTCTGGCCAGAAGCTATAAGGAACAAGCGAACGGGCTCTAATACATGTATGTGAAGCGTAACGGTCCGATATATAGCTCTAAGTGGATCCACTTGACTTCATTTCACAGCTTGCGGACCAAGCTCCCTCCTAGCATCCATACCACCCCACGATACAGATCTCTGGCCATAAAAACGACACCACTACCACCACCACTGCCCACACGCCCACCATGGCGCCCGCTTCCACGCTAGTCAACAGAATCAAAGTGCAGCTCAAACTGAGCATCGCACGGACGCGAATGGTACAGCAAAAGGACACAGCCCTCGCAAAGCAGCAACGCCGGGAAATGGCCCAACTCCTCGAAGCCGGCAAGATCGAAAGCGCCAAAATCCGCGTCGAAAACATCATCCGATCCGATCTCAACACCGAACTCCTCGAAATCCTCGAACTCTACTGCGAACTCCTCACTGCCCGCGCCGGGCTCCTCGAAGCGAAAGAGTGCGATCCAGGGCTGGAAGAAGCCGTAAAAAGCATCATCTACTCTGCACCGAAAATCGAAGGCGTCAAAGAGCTCAGTCTGGTTCGACAATTGCTGGCGGAGAAGTATGGGAAAGAATTCACGTTACAGGCGATGGAGAATAGCGATGGGAAAGTTCCGGAGCGCGTTCTGAAGAAAACACGAGTCGAACCCCCCGCTCCCGAACTCGTCGAGGCTTACCTCTCGACTATTGCGGAGGCCTATGGGATCGATTATCCCCCTGGGGCGAAAGCTGCGCGCGCAGCGGAGATGTTGGCTCATGATGAACACTACGATGATGATGATGATGATGATGATGACAACCCTACCGACGGCGCCCAAAAACTCCCCGCAGCAGCAGCAGCAGCAGCAGTAGGACTAGTAGAAAAGAGACCTCTACCAGCCGAAGAACTCAGCAAAGCGACTCCTCCGCGAAATTTCGGACCTAAAAGTCCTGTTTCGGTTATGCCACCTTCGCCTAGTACAGATAATATTCGACCGAGAGTGAATTTTCCTGGTGGTGGTGGTGGTGGTGGCGCGGCGACGACGACGACGACGCCGTCGAAGAAGATGACGGAGCAGAAGGGGAATCATAATGGTGCCGCTGCCAAAAAGGACGACAGTGGTGGTGGTGGTGGTGGGCCGGGAGGCAAGATTCCGGATATTGATGAGTTGCAGAAGCGGTTTGCGTCGTTGAAGAGATGAGATGAGATGAGCTGAGGGCGGGAGGGTTTCAGTCTCATATGAAAGTGTATGACTACAACGAATTGGATGAAGCTATGTGGACTACGATTCATGATTGATCAACAAGGGCGAAGACGATGAAGATCTGTCACAGACGGGGCATATTGGACTCGAGTGGATTGCATGCATTGCGGTATGTAAAGAAATTACATATCGAGCATGTGATGGTTTCCATCCCATCATCCTCTCCGCATGTCTGTGATGCTTAGTGTGGCCGTGGTGGCATCTATCTGCGGCGCGAACAACACCAAGTCGTGCTGGCTTAGTCCTCCTGCCGTACCGTACGAGAGCCGCAAGGAGCAGACTGGCGATAGGTACTCTCGCGCCGCGCATGGTCGCGAGCTCTCAATCAGGCATGTGTCCTCGTCTCGTATCCGACGATGCTCTCATGTTTGTCTGCCTGGAGCGACCCCGACCATCCTGAATCAGCTCATCCGAACCAATTCCAGTAGCAGCCATGATGCTGTGCGGTAGCAACCTTGAAGATCTCCAGCACAGGCAGAACGCGCTCCCAGGGCAGGTCCTTCAGGCTCGTCACCAACTGGCCGGCTGCACCGACGGCGCAAAGTGGGCAACCGCCACAGGTGCAAGCAAGGCGCTCAGGTTCTTCCTCGTGAACCCACTCCAAGTACTTGACGACATTCTTCCAGTGGAGAGCATCGCTCGCGAACAGGGTTCGCCAGTATTTGTTGTCCAGAGTCTCGTCCACTTCAGTGACTCCTGCTGCTTGAAGCATCTTGACGGCTTGCGTGCGATGAGCGCGCCACAGGGACGTGTCGAACTTCGGGAGTCGGAACATGAAGTTGTTGATGAGGTAGAAGACTGGACCGGCTTCGAGTCGAATCTGATGGCAGGTGCGCAGGAGAGCCGGCTGGGCGAAGTTCTCCTTGGTGATGAGTTCTGGTTCACCTCCGTTGCGCAGCACAGCAGACTTGTAGATCCGATTGCGCAATGCTGGTGGGACCTCGAGGAGGTGGCATCTCCCTTCAGTTGGCACGGAGGGATCGGAGACTCGTGAAGAAGACGCTTGGTACGGTGCATGCTTCTGCTTCCTCGAGCGCCTGCTGCTGGGCGGCATTAGCGACATCTTGGACGTAGTGGACCTGGTATGGGCGTTAGCGAAGTACTGGCATGCTGTGTGTGCTCGAGTGTCTACTTACTTCGATGTCGAGTCGTGTGTCGATGTATTTCGGAAGTGCTGAAGCTGAGACCAAAGCCTTTATATGTGAGAGATAACCACGCTAGTGGGTACTCCCACTCTCCTCCCCAAAGCACATCCGTATACGAGCCTGTCTCTGCATAAGACGCGTCAACTCGTCTGCAGTCCTGTACCTGAGACTCTCCGTCCTTCCACGAAGTCCACCGGCGCTGTGTAGTGAGTTTTTCCATACACGACATAGAACACCACCGATATAATCATCACCGCTACCCACACCAAGGGCGCCCAATTGGCCGTCTCCAGATCAACAGGCAGGTTCGTGGGGAAGCAGCAGAAGACGATGATGAAAGCCGAGTACAGGAAGGCGAAGGCATTGATCGCCAGTCCATAGCGCCCGAGTGACCATCGGGCTGGTGGAAGCGCCTCCCCTTTGATGCGTCTGAGGAGGACACAGCCGATGCTGATCATATACGTGCTGAGCAGGCCCAACAACGAGAGCGATACGATGATGTTGAAGGCCAACTCGGAGCCGAGCACTATAAGACTGAGAAGAACCACCACGACAGAGGTGACATATACAGCGTTGAAAGGTACGTTCCACTTGGGGTCCATCTTGCTCTGGAAGCTAGAGAACGGGAGACCTGAAAGATGTCAGTGGTCATATGGTAGCAGCATGCGTGAGAGGGCAGCTCTACCTTTGTCACGCGCGAATGCAAAGATCTCTCTCGCACAGGTCGCAAGCGCAGTGATGTTGCCCATGTAGATCAGCAGGAAAAGAATGACGTTCAGAGCGATTGACAGGGACGGACTGCCAGTGTTGTTGAAGAGTAGAAGATAGGGAATATCCGCGTTGAGCTGGTTCTACATCAGTGGTGCCAGAACCACGGTCAAGCGTACAAGAACCTACGGTATCCTCGAGTGGCCCGAGGCAGAAGAGCATAGTGATCAGCATACCGATACCGAGCAACACGTTGCCACAGTAAGACCAGATCATTACCCTCGGAACAGTGAGAGAGGCGTTCTCGACTTCCTCGCTTATGTGGACAACCTTCGACCATGGTGTTAGTTCCACTGTCACGGTTGAAGTGTGTTTGGCTATGCTTACGGAATCGCTACCCAGGTTGCAGTACATGACATACACCTGTGAGATCAGATATGCGGCGCCCATGTTGTTGTAACCTGAGGTATCCTGGAAATCCAGAAACACGTCCGAGGCGGAATTCTTTGGGCAGAGCACCACTAGTGGGATCATGATCACGAAAAATCCGATCACATGTCCGAACAGACAGAATGTTTCCAGAGAAGGTAACACGGGCGCTCCCCATGTGTTGAAGAAAATGGTGATCACCGTGAAAGCTATCATGATGAGCGTATATTGCCATCTTTCGAATGCGTAATCTGGGTTCGTCACATTGATCATGGCTTCAATTTGAGTGGTAACGATAAACGTGCTGCTGGCGACACTGGATAGCCAGCCAAGAGTGCTCATCCAGCCGGAAGCATACGAGAGGATACGCTGATACCGCGGAGGCGCGAACTCGCTCCTGTAATCTGATCAGTAAGCTTTCCCCAAGACAGAAAATGAGAAGACGCTTACACCCAATGGTATTGCCCACCTGGTTGGAGACATGTAGGTCAGCGGATTGCCGGACATGTGGAACCCTTATCGTCCATCTTACCTGCAGTAGGAGCCATGGATTCCATCTCCGCAAGGGAGAGCACAATCGTGGCGTAACAGGTCACTGTCGTCAAGAAACACCAGAACAGCCCAGCATAGCCACCGTTTGTGAAACCAACAGACAGGCTGACCAAGACGAACTCCCAAGTGGCCATGTACACCGAAACAAAGCCGAGAGCAGAGAGGAAGCTGAAGTTTCGCTTGAACTCTTGCTTCTTCCCAAGTCGCGCCATGTCTCGTTCGTCCGAGATGGTGTTGCCCCATCGCTGGTCTGCACTGTCATACTTGTCGTCGATGGGAGAGCCACCATTTTCTCCGGAGACCTGTATAGTGTTATCGCCTTTTAGATCTGTATTGTCGTCAGATGACCGCTGAAGCGAAGAGCTCATTGTTGGGATTGCTTATATGATATTACTGTGGCGAGGAAGAAGACGAAGAAGTAGAGAAAGAAGTAGAGGAGGAGGAGGAGGAGGAGGAGGAGGAGAGGACGGTGGCTGTAGTTCATCGTTCTTCGCTAGAACTGCCCAGCACCTAGGAGGTAGTAGCTCGTGGGGCTCCCGTCGCAGCCCCCTCGCGTGAGAGCGCAAACCGCTGTGACATTCCTTTCAAAGGAATTGAGTTGGCATGGCACAAGCTTATGATTGGTTGCTGTGCTCAACGACGGCCGATAGCACACATACCGTCCGTCGTCTACATTCTCCCGTCTCCCCCTTTCCACGCGGACCTACGAGCTTTTTCTCAAAAACATGCCTCGACAGACGGGAGGTCGAGCGATGTTCCGGAGAGACGAGAGTGAAGTGATGAGTAGTAGAATCAGGCCGAGAACGAGAGAAGAAGAAAGAGGTTGGAAGACTGTCACGGCCAAGACTCATGACATTTAGGCTAAACTGAACTGGCAATCTAAAAAATGTTTTTCTTCACTGTTCGTGTATAAAGTTCGTGGTCTTTTGAAGATGCAGCAGCAATAATAGCATCATCTGCTCAGATATCTCTACTGTTACAAAGCATCGCAATGTGTTTGCTGTCTTGGCTGTCTTGGCGCAGGGCTTCGTAGTATTTGCCATTCTTAAGCACAAACGACAATAGATGTTGTGATGCATCCGATAGTTCTAGGATGAGCTCAGACCAAGGCAGTCCGGCGCCTACGCGCTTCATTGCGCTGGGAGGTGTATGGCTCGATGAGATCCAAAAGGAAGGCAGAACGTTGCACGAGAATGTGTTAGGAGGCTCTGTGACTTTTGGTGAGTTGCGAGCAGTCTGAAAGGACTCTGTCAATGCTGATGGAGATAGCGACACTCGGAGCACGCCTCTTCACACCCGTCGACCCCAGCAGTATACGCATGTTGATGGTCAAAGGCAGAGACTTTCCCTCCCAAGTCCTGGACACTTTGCGAGACTGGCAAGTGAGCCTTTCTATATTGGCGCGTGGCGACCATGTAGCTGCGGCGAGAGGCATTCTGCACTATGGACAGGATGAGAGCGGTATGGATTCACGTCTTTTCGCTCGGACCTGTCGTTGCAGACAATCAATATTACCTATGCTGACAGAGCTATCAACAACCAGACAGATACTACCAACGCCTGACCGCACCTCTGGATTCGAGCGTGGATGATGTCGAGCAGTTGGATCTTCTTCACGCCAGAAGCTTCCACTTCTTCGACATTCCAGCTACGCTAAGAGCATCTACGAGCAGAATACGTGAGGCACGACAGCAACAATACGGGACCAGTGCCGGCGATCAAGCACCACTTATCATATGGGAGCCTCAAGCAAAATCTTGTAGTCCCGAGACTCTCGAAGAGCATTTGTTAGCTGTCAGCGGCATCGATGTGTTCTCTCCCAACCATATGGAGCTCGCCAGCTTCTTCGAAACCGAGCATGATGGCGAGTTCCATCGAGATCGTGTAGAGCAACAAGCGAAAGTATTCATTGAGAGCGGCATTGGTGCTGGCACAGGATGTGTAGTAGTAAGATGCGCCGAGCATGGTGCGGTGATCATGTCGAGGTGAATGCTATCATCAATCACGAGGTCATCTCGTGGCAAAAGTATCTGACGCTCAGCAGGCTCATCGTACCGACATGGCTACCAGCTTATCACAGGCCGGGCTCTGGTAGAGTGGTGAACTCAACGGGTGCTGGGAATGCTTTCCTGGGTTCGTTCGCGATCGGATATCAAAACACTGGGAGCTACATTGAGGCTGCCAAGTATGGCGCTGTCGGGGCCTCGCTTGTGGTCGAGCAGGTTGGAACGCCTATACTAGCCGGCCAGGGACCTCGCGAGCTGTGGAACGGAGCCAGCGTATGCGGTCGCTTGGAAGAATACTCGGTCAGATGTGTGACATCTGAGTGAAGCGGCACAAACTCTCTTGAGTGCAAGCGAGTTCAAGTAAGTGTCAAGTGTTATTCTGTGATGAATGCTATCATGATTGTGGCTACAGCTATGATGACCGCATCAGTTGATACTGGAAGATCTGCTACAAGTCGATGTGTACCTTATAGGTATATCTAGATGTCTGTTGGAGATGATATTGACCAAGGCAGCGGGCAAATTAAGGAGGGCCAAAGTGGCCAACTGCCACGAATGTACCTCACTTCATGTTTCTTACTGTATACAGTACTACTATAACCTCATTACCTCACTACCTCACCGTCGCACCTCGCTGTCGCCGTCACCGTCACCGTCGCCGTCGCCGCCCGTCACCCGCTACCGTCGCCGCCCGTCACTGTCGCCGACGCCGACGCCGACGCCGCACTATTACCGTCGCCTACTCCTACCTACCTACCTACCTCTACCTCTACCTCTACCTCTACCTCTACCTCGCTGTCGCTCGCTATCGCTCGCAGCCTACCGTCCGTACCGCCCTTACCGACCGCCCTTACCGACCGCCCTTACCGACCGCCCTTACCGTCGCTCGCTAGTATGCCTCGCCGTCGTAGTAGAACTAGGAGTGCTGAGGACCACGGGCGTGTTCCTAGACTGGCAGCTTGCTTGGCACCAAAATTCGAAAAGTTGGAAGCGCCCTACCACTGAGCCAAAGTGGCTGCCAAGACAAAAAGAAGGTATATAGTTTGTTTGAAATCTTGCCTGTCATCAAATCAACAGTCAGACTGATAGTTAGGGACATGGGTTTTCCGACTAATTGAGGGGCCCCACTATCATAGGTACGATAGTGGGGTAAGAGGGTTGTCGCCTTTCTAAGGTTAATGCTCCGGGATGACTAGTTGTTGATATGTGGGTTTCTATAAAGTTCTACTTCGGCGGATCACATAGGAATCCATTGACTCAGCAGCTGAACGTCATCCCAACTAACGCCCTCGCCCTTCGGGGGGGCGAAAGTTGTTTTGATTTTTGCCCTAGCTAGCTATATTAATTAAGACTTGATTGAATATTTTGATTAAGACTTAATCAAATTTTTTTTGAAACTTAAAACGCTTTTTATATATAAACAAATATTCCTTTTATAGGTAACTTTATATTATATAATAAATATAAACGCGTATATATAAACGCATATATATATATGCGTATATATAAGCACGTATATATAAACACTTATATATAAATATAAACGCGTATATATAAACGCATATATATAAGCGCGTATATATAAGCACGTATATATAAATATAAACACGTATATATAAACACTTATATATAAATATAAACGCGTATATATAAACGCGTATATATAAGCACGTATATATATAAGCGCGTATATATAAGCACGTATATATAAGCACGTATATATAAACACATAAATATCAATATAAACGCGTATATATAAAC
>JH792558.1:1907-22103 GCA_000291705.1 Sphaerulina populicola P02.02b
AGGAGGAGGAGGATCGAGAGGGGGAAAAGGGCGAGCTCGCGAAATATGTCGAGGAAAGTGACTGTCATCTGTTGTCAGGCCAAGTGCAAGGTGAAGTAGATCAAGAGCCTGAGGCGTCCGACGCAACAGACGAATGCGCGACACAATCATTGGGATCTCTGAAAGCACTAGGGACGGAAACCGTAACAGGTTGGGAAGAAGCTTGGCGTCAAGCTATGACTGAGGAAGATGAATATATGGCGTAGGTCTCGCCAAGTCTGGCTCCTGTTCTGATGAAGTCGGTACTCCCTCACTGCCTTGGAGGCCTGCCAGTCTCTCGCAAGTTGGCGAAGAATTTCGACAGTGGCCTACTGCTAGTAGTCTTGAACGTGTTAATGCTTTTCGTCGTCACCACGCTTGGGGGCCTTCCGCTTTTCACTGCGCGGGCCCAGTGTCTTACGCGATCACGTGACGATATTGTACCATCGTCTGATGCACGAGAGTCGTCCTCAGCACTGCAGCCTACGATAGCGTTTGCCTCGTCTTTGCTGATTTTCCGTAGGTACTCGTCGCGAGCAGCCTTGAACCCTGGCATGTCTCCGATCTCGAGATGTTTGTTGCGCGCAATGAGGTTGCTCGAAGGTACTGGTGGTGGCATGCGTCCCACTCGCGGATTGTCAGGCAGCGCAGTGTCCTGACGGGATGCTGGCATGCCCACAGTAGTCGAAAGGCCAACTTTGCCGACTGCAGCGGCGGGTGCAGGCGGTTGTGGCGATACTGCAGAACGAGAGACTGTCGCTGGGGTGTTACGCAGTTCCGATCGGACTGCACTCTTGGACCATTTGTGTCTGACCGGGATATAATTGCCATTCTCGTCGCGTGAGTAGACACTGCTGGCGACAGGAGCTCGAGGCACCGGTGCATTGCGACGTGTAGGCGCCTCTCGCGATACAGACGCATTCGTAGCTCGTCGTGCAGAGACAACATCGTGACTTGACCCGATACGTACAGCTCTACCGGACGAAAGGACATCAGGAACTCGAGGCGCTCTGCGTTGCTCCTCTAACGTCGCAGAGGGAGAAGGCATTGCGACGGTAACATCGCCATCTACGTCGAACATATCAGGATCGCCAGTCAAGTCAAGCTCGTGATGCGAGTAGATGCTGCTGGAATCTAGAGCACTTTCAGCAGGGGGATCCGCCCTTGTGGGAGTTTGGTGGAATGATAACGGCGGTGGTACCAATGAAAGCTGGCTGAGCTTCGCCATTGCATTTCCCGTGGCTGTTTCACAAGTTGGTGCATTAGATCCTGGCAAATGAATGTCTACACCTTTCCAAACATCCCCGTCCTGGCGGTCCTGTCCGATGGTGGCTACCAGTGACTCGAGTCTCTTGAGATTTGGCATTCTGTGTCCGACCAGGTCAAGAATCTTCTCTGGTGCAGTAATGTTGCCGTACTGGAATTCTTGAACTCTGTGCCACAGGATAGGAACGCGTTCCAGTAGATCGGCAAATGCCAGGGGACTTGGGCCGGGGGCATCCAGCCATACAAAGCAGAGGCATCGAAGAGTGCGGTGAAAGCTGCGAAGGTAGTCGTCCAGTACTTGGAAGAACATCATCATCTGTTTCTCGTTAAGACGCTTGGTAGGCACAGGATTCCGCATCCGAAGATCGAGTGTTGACAAGTTGGTCCATATTTCGGAACCACATCGCGGCGTTGTGGAAAAAGGACTGTCGGGCGATCTGGTGAGAGGTTGCTCACGAAAAGCACCGAAGCCTGCCCACCGAAAATGCAACACGCCTGCAGCATGTACTGGATCGAGGCGCACACATCGTAGTGATACCAGGTTACTGTATTCCAGTGCGAGTCTAATGGTTATGAGACTGTCTTCGGTCAGGGTCAAGCCGGGCCAACCAGCGTCAGTGTTGACTCGTATAATCAGGTTGGCCAGCTGATACATAGACTGGAAGATCTGCTGCAAGAGCAACTGGTCCAGCTTTCTAACCCCGGCTTCTCCTATGGTATACGGAGCGTTCGCATCGCCATCAGTCACTTTGATAGTCATCGAGGTGCAAAATGGTGCTATTCTACGCAGAGCTGGTATGTTGTACTTCAGGCCAAGCCGTCCCACGGGCATACAGAAGTATAGATTTGAGAACATTAGACTCTTCCTCTGATCCACAATGGTATGCAGTATGCGTGATGTCAGGCGCAATCCGGTAAGCGACGCCTCCTGGCGCAAGAGGTCGAATAGCGTGCGGCGTATCTTGCCCTCAATCCGGTCATCGTGCAGGAGTGTACGCTCCAGGATCGAAATCATGCTTGCGTTGTGATATTCTCAGACTTCGGCATCGCGAAGAGCACATATGATGCGAAGACACCTCATGTATGCCATGAGCCTCAGGTGAGTTTCGTGAAGGCTGCTCGGAAAGCAGGTAGGTCTGTACTCAACACTCTCGTGAAGGTGGACTGCAAGCCGCTGCTTACAAGACAGCGACATCATCACTAACGGTACGCTCGTAGGCAGTGTCGCTTGTGTAGTCCTTCTGCGGCCCTTTCACCTTGTACCGCACACCGAACACGTCCATTCTCTCACTTGCACCAACCTCAGCCAGCTTGGGTAGACGAAATTCATAATAGGCCCAGTACATATCCAACACACACAAGTGCTCGCCACGACCGGCAACGCCTTTGCCTTCCGCATCAATTTCCAGGTCATGGAATAGATAGTCTACCTCTTCTTCGCCGTCCTTGGCTTTGGTGTCTTCCTTGACGAACCATGCCGAGATCCTGTCCTCGTCGGCATTGTAGCGATAGACATACTTGCGGTTTGCTTTGAGCGTGAAGCCGTTGTCTGTCTTGAGCTCTCCTTGCTCCGAGTAGACGAGCTCGCCCGCAGCGGAGTGGGCAGTGGGAGTCCTGGGTCGAAATTGTGCCACACCCTCGAATATGCCGCTTGGGAAGCCGGAGAGCTGACTGTCCAGGGCCCGGCGGAGTCGCCACGATCCCTTGAGGCCCTCGAAAATGGCGGCGGCAACGGTTGGAGGGGCCATGGCTGTGCGTATCTGCTGTATTCACTACCTCCTACAATGCCCAATGCCGTCGTTGTGGCATACATATGTCAAAATAGACCGACGCTTAGATCACTCTGGGATCAAAGCTTTTGAGATTTCGGCTCCATTCTCCGACTCCGATCGCTTTTCCTACGGAGGTACCTCCTACGCGACACTACGATGCACGATGTCGGTATCGAGGCGTACGAAGTCTGTCGAAGCCCACACGGGCCAAAGTCATAGATATGGAGGCTTTCACGCCTCTCTCGGCTCCTCCTGCAACTTTCTCACAAGATGGCAGCGCCAGGCTCGAAGTTCTTCATACAGGACGCCCTGAAAACACGTGCAGTGCATCACGAAAGTTTTGAGCAACTATGGAAGACTAAATGGGAGCAGCCTTCGAAACTCGGAATCTACCCCTTTATGTTCAATGCCCACGAAGACTTCGAGCCGATTGCCGAACGATTGATTGCCGAAGGCCAGAAAGAGCCCTATGACTGGGACAAGTATGCAGAGGCATTCTTCCCCAAGGCAGAGGAGCTCCTCGCAGTAGCCGAACAGGCCGAGAAAGATGGCGACCAAGCCAGAGCATCGGAGTACTATATGCGAGCCTCTGCTGTATACCGAATCTCACGTTTCCCCGCGCCTCGGTCGGAGAAGCAACGGTATGCTTGGCAGGAGGGGAAGAGGGCTGCAAAAAAGGGGTTGGCTATGCGAGAGAGGCCAACGCAGGAAGTCATAATCGCACATAAGCACGGTCTGCCACATGAGGGCAAACACATACCATTCTACTACCACTTACCGCCTGGGACAAGTGGAGGGAAACGTGTGCCATTGGTTGTTATCCTTACTGGTCTCGATGGTTACAGGACTGAGCTCGCAGTTTGGATTGAAGGCTGGTCACAAAAGGGTGTTGCTGTTCTGGTATTGGAGATTCCGGGCACTGGTGATTCTCCAGCAGACCCAGGCGACCCCACCTCCCCCGACCGCCAGTGGTCGAGTCTGTTCGACTGGATTGATGAGCAGCCGGAGATTGACCAAACACGAAAGGCCATGTGGGCATTCAGCACTGGAGGCTTCTATGCCATTCGAGTAGCCCATACTCATGCACGTAGGCTGACTGGAATTGTCGCTCTTGGAGGTGGCTGTCATTATATGTTCGATCCGGTCTGGCTGTCGCACGTGAATTCTCTGGAGTACCCATTCGACTTGGCAACCACCCTGGCTTATAAGTTCGGCTACGGAGATGACCTGGAGAAGTTCAAGAAAGAGGCGATGAAGTTCTCATTGCTAGCAGACGGCACCTTGAAGAAGCCAGCCTGCACGAAGCTGTTGCTGGTCAATGGTGTCCACGACGAGATCTTCCCCATTGACGACTATTATCTGGCGCTTCACCACGGCGCTCCCAAAGAGGCTCGATTCGTACCTAACAGGAAGCACATGGGCGAGCCGGAAAGCTTCTTCATCATTCTGCAGTGGATTTATGATCTGTTTGGACTTGATGGCAGGCCTGCAGATCAGATGAAAACGATACCTTCGAAATATGGTAGATAGAATAGATTACTCAGTGCTGATGGGAGATTTCCATGCTCCATTTCCTCCCGTCCGTATGTACATGTACATGTAGTTCTCGCTCCTACGACTATAGCAATTTCGCATGACCGTACCTCCTAGGGAGCTCTGGATCTGCCATGTCTGCCTCGAATAAATCTCGCTATGCCAAGCTTTCCGCCCCACCAATCCGTTCTACTTTTGCTTCCTGCCATCAACCGCCCGCAACACCACAGACAGCATCATGGACACAGACGAGGACTTCGACATTGATCCAGCCATTGCCGCAGCCATGGGCTTCGGGGCCTTTGGGGCTCAAAAGTCGCAGAAGAGGAAATTCAATGCAAACGATGGCTTCGTGGACCCCAGCGTGGGCAAGCCTGAGGCCGCTCACGGCACTGGAGCGAACAGTATGCCCATGCAAGATAGAAAGGAGAAGCCTGCCAGAGTGGTGTCGCAAGATGCTCCAAAGCTCGTCGCCTCAGCACCCTCTTCCCGCGCGCAGAAGTCATCGCTGGCGGCCTACGATCCACAGACACAGGATAGTCCCAGCCTCGAAGCGCTGAGATTTGGCGTACGCAACATTCGTGGCGATCTGGTGTATTTTTCGAAGAGCTTTCTGGAGGATCCTTGGGCTGGACTGAAGCCACAATGAGACACTGAGACCTTGCGTACAGGATCACGACATGGAGAGGTTGCTCTCCGCCCGTCTTTACCACTGCTTTTGCAAATAGTCAAATTCAAGGCCTCGAACCAATACGAGCAGTTGTGTGCGACAGCGTCAACATCACGTTGGACTCGCGCGTGGCATTCAGTGATCATATGAGTCATATTCAGCGGCAGGGAGGCACGACGACCGACTAAACGTATCTGCAGCATTCGAGACATCTTGAGGGAAAGAAGACATGTCTCTGAGGCAAAAAAGCAAATTCTAGGGATCCGATTGTGAACGGGCTCGTGGGAACAATGTCATGTCCAAAGGTTCGTTCTCCCAGCCTAGATGGATGTACTTCCAATCATTGACATGTATGCAGGTGACTCTACGTTACACATATCGACCATACCATCCAACGAGAACCTGGAAGTCGCCGAAGTGGGAATGGTGGGTAGTCTATCACACTGCAGGCCTGGCTCAAGAAGCCATAGGCATCACTCGATCAAGTTCATATTCGATCGCGACGTCTTTTCCCTCGACGCTCCACCTCCCTTCAGCCACACACGCCTCAACGACTTTCATCAGGTCACTGTAATGCACATGAGTTGCCACCAGAGACATGTCATACCTGGTCAGAACTCTGAATTTCTCGATAACTGAATCGAAATACCTCTTCCTATGAACAACTAACAGCAACACTCGCAGTCCTCGTACCCACAAACGTCCCTCGAAAGCCCTGCGAAGAGCTAAGGGTCCCTTGAAGCCTCACATGAACCACCACATTCGGCACACCTCGCGAAATCTGCCCGTTACAAGTGACAACAGCTGCTACACCTCCATTTGTCAACGTACCCTGCGTGCTCCCCACACTCGTGCCACTTCCCCCCGAAGTTCCAGCCTGCTTGGCACTGACTCCCGCTTCGCAAAAGCTACTCGCAGTTTCGCTCATGCTCTGGCCCGGAGACGAAACTTTGATAGGCAAAGTGAGGGATGTAATAAGGGTACTTTGCGCGGATGCACCATTCGCGGCGGCGGCGCAATTCCCCGCTGTCAATGCATCTTGAGGATTTCCCGCGACGTATCGCTCATCTGTGGCGCCTGTCACTGTGGAGGTGACATCTATGGAAGCGGGAGAACCGCTCACTGAGGCTGTGCTGTTTGACGAGCCTGAAGAAGCAGTTGAGGAGGATGATTTGGCTCGTTGGATGGCGCCGCCGGCACTGGGAGGACGTACGTACACGCATTAGTTGGCCTGGGTGGGTCTGAGTAGTTCATAAGGGATACGAGTGGGAACAAAACTCACGTAGCAGCGTCTCCATCACTACAACTGATGACTGACACCAGATTTGCTTCGGCGCTCATGCTGTTGTTCGTATAACTCGGACCTCCTCGCAGCGATGTCGAGTCCGTAAACGTCTGAGGTGTGCCTCCAGAAGTCGGAAAGCCATTGTTGGAAGAAGAAGAAGAAGGCGACGTCTGAGCGGCTCTTTGGGCGAAATATCCATCGAAAAGTGCTACGCCTTGTGAGAGTTGAGCATAGTTGAAATTGTACTTGTAGCCTCTGGACCGGAGGTAGCTGCGAAGGGTATTGGAGTTTTCAAAGGTACAGAGTTGGGCTTCGGAAACGGAGAATTGGATGTTGATCTGCTGCTGTGCTTGTCGCTCTGCCAAGAGGGTGATGGGGTTGGCAGAAGTTGTCACAAGGAGAAAGGAGAGAAGGGAGATGGGAAAGCCGTACATGGTCGTCGAGCTTGATAGAGTACATGTAGGTATTTCAGGCGAGTACGGAATCGGTAGAGGAGTGGGAAACCTTTTTTTTGTACCTCTCTTCTCTTATTTTTTTTTCTGTGGATATTGTCTATTATTTGTACCTCACGCTGCAGTTCTCCAAGCGGCGGAACCGCGCTGTGCACGAGTATCCATCGTGCGATGACAATCCCATGTCCTCTAAAGCGCCTGGCTCAACTCGCTTTTGGCGTGCAGCTAGGTGTGAGTAGGCGCAACGCCAGCACAAGCAGCAGGTGGAAGAGAAGCATAAACTGCTGCTCTGCTGTAGGTACAGTACGGTAGATATGATCGATTCAAAGTGAATATAAAATCAATATCTCGCCCCATCTTTTGCAGGTGAAGGGCAGCTGTCCTCCCAAAATTCATAGTCCCAATAATGCCTTCTTCCTAGGTACCTGGTAGTCGTCGCCCGCCTTTTCGACACATTTGCTCGAGACAACTCCTCCCTTTGGTACGGCTGGACGGTATAGGAGGCTATATGGACATAGGTACCTTAGCTTAGGCTTGTATAGAGTTCATTTGATTTGTGCATTAGTGCTGCGTGGCAGTCATGACACTCGCATTCGACACTAATCAGTACTACGAGGTACGATGGATGGATGATTCAGCTTGTCGACGGCAGCCAGAAGAGAAGGAAAATGGTAGTTTATGTACCTGAATTAGTGTATTTCGAAAAGCTGAGATAGTCGGTATCGGAATGCTTGATTAGGTAGGAGTTCCGGTAACATACTACGTGCTGATAACCTGCCTAGGTAGGTACGATTCTTGTATTGCGCAATTTGTCGCCATCACTACAGTCACCAGTGCACTCCCAGTGTCCCACCACCACCATCACCACCACCACCACCACCACCACCACCGCCGCCGCGGCATTCATAGCTCCCCTCCTACCAAATCACGGACCACGGAACACAATCCACACCCAGACCCCACACCCTATACCACACACTGCAACCACAGCCTGTTTGAAGCTCAATCGAGTAGAATCTATGAACGAGAGTAGAATTGCGCCCATGGTCCGAGGATTACTACAAGATCGTGAGACAGAGAAAGCAAAATCAAGAGAGACGGGTATCGCAAGATGAACAGACTGTGCCTGCGGGCTTCTGCTGCTGCTGCTGCTGCATCAAGCCCATCAAGGCCAGCTCTTACACTTCGAGGCATACAGGCGACGACGAGCCTGGGTCAATGGCACACAAAGCGTATCTTTGCGAGCACTCCCCGCCACAGAAAGGACGTCGTGTCCAGACAGTCACTTGCTGACAAGGACAAGGTCGTCGCTGCGGCGAAGAAGAAGAGCAGCAGCAGCAGCAGCAGGAAAGATCCGCTTCTTGCAGAGCAGGCCGTCTCGAACAAGGAGCAGCGCAAGGCAGATTGGGCCATTATTAAGGACATGTCGAAATATCTGTGGCCTAAAAATGACTTTGGCACCAGATTCCGTGTCGGAATCAGCGTAGCCCTCTTGATATCAGCAAAGGTGGGCATCAATCACTCCTCTGCTCGCTCCTCCTTTCACGCATGCGCGGAATTGATAGAATATGTAGGTCCTGAATGTGCAAGTTCCATTCTACTTCAAATCCATCATAGACTCGATGAACATTGATTTCGCAGCTGTGGGTGGTACTGCCATGACCGTTGCAGGCGCTTCCATCTTTGCCTACGGTGCTACCCGAATAGGCGCTGCACTGTTTCAAGAATTTCGCAATGCCATCTTCGCCACCGTCTCACAAAAGGCTATTCGCAACGTCGCCGGCCATGTCTTTGAGCATTTGCTGAAACTCGACCTTAACTTTCATCTGGCGAGACAGACGGGTGGACTGACCCGCGCCATCGATCGCGGAACTAAAGGAATCAGCTTCTTGCTCACCAGCATGGTCTTTCACATCATCCCCACAGCGCTCGAGATCACCTTGGTCTCCGGAATCTTGACATACAACTATGGCTGGAAGTTTGCCGCCCTTGCAGTAGGCACCATGGCTGCTTATTCCTGGTTTACAATTGCCACAACAGCCTGGCGAACCAAGTTTCGCAAGCAGGCAAATGCAGCAGACAACAAGGGCGCCACTGTCGCAGTGGACAGTTTGATCAACTATGAAGCGGTCAAGTACTTCAACAATGAAGCGTACGAAGCGAAACGCTACGATTCTGCCTTGAAAAACTATCAAGACGCCAGTATCAAAGTCGCCACCTCCCTCGCCTATCTCAACAGCGGTCAGAATCTCATCTTCTCCGCCGCCCTGACGGGCATGATGTACATGGGCGCTCAGGGTGTCGCATCCGGCAGCCTCTCGATTGGTGACCTGGTCATGATCAACCAGCTCGTATTCCAGCTCTCCGTGCCTCTGAACTTCTTGGGAAGTGTCTACCGCGAACTTCGCCAGTCTCTTCTCGACATGGAAACACTGTTCAATTTGCAAAAGGTCAACGTGGCCATCACAGAGCCCAAGAACGCCCCTCCCCTGATTCTCAATAAAGGGGGCGAGATCAAGTTTGAAAACGTCTCTTTTGGCTACCGTCCCGATCGACCCATTCTCCAAAATTGCAACCTGACTATTCCAGCGGGCAAGAAGGTCGCCATCGTGGGTCCCTCGGGCTGCGGCAAGTCCACCATCCTACGCCTGCTCTTCCGTTTCTACGACGTCCAATCCGGACGCATCACCATTGATGGCCAAGACATTCGACAAGTGCAGATCGAATCCCTTCGCAAAAGCATTGGTGTCGTGCCCCAAGACACACCTCTCTTCAATGATACCATCGAACACAATATTCGCTACGGAGACATTCACGCCGACTCCCGCGCTGTCATAGCAGCAGCCAAACGAGCCAAAATACACTCGATCATTGAATCACTGCCCGATGGGTACCAAACTATGGTGGGTGAGAGAGGAATGATGATATCTGGGGGCGAGAAACAACGGCTTGCCGTATCGCGACTGATTCTCAAAGATCCTCCCTTGTTGTTCTTCGATGAGGCCACCAGCGCATTGGACACACATACGGAAGCGGAATTGCTGAGAAACATCCGAGACGTTTTGATAGAGAAGAAGCGCACTTCAGTATTCATCGCTCATCGTCTGAGGACCATTTACGATAGTGATGTGATTATTGTCATGAAAGGAGGTCAGGTGGCGGAGCAGGGAACTCACGAGACGCTGGTGGATCGTGATGGCATCTATGCCGAATTGTGGAGTGCTCAAGAGATGGCCTTCATGGAGGGCGAGGACCAGGATGGTGTAGACGTGAAGAATGAAGCGAATGATGGAGCCGAAGTGGTGGTGGTGAAGAAGTCATGAATTGCATTCGTGCGCGCGCTATCATTCTACGTCTCAAGAGGCGTCTGTCTGACATGCATGGGTGAGGCATCGCGGCTCGTTTGATTTTCTTTTTTTTTCCAGGCACACGCACCCTGCCCCCCATTGCAGTCACACACGCACATATCTGCTTTGCACGCCACAACAACTGAAGGCCATTTTCTTGTTGTATTATTGGTCTTGGATAAGATATTGAGAATGACGACCATGAATGATGAACAACACTGCATCCCTTCTGTCCTACGTCTCTCCCCAGCTGTAGCTAGCTGAGATTCGAGTATTAAAAGACATCCATCCTTCGAAGGCATGAAGACGCAGTTAATTCTACCTACCTACCTACCTACCTATCTGCCTACCTACCCCCTATATATGTGACACTGACCAGTCAAATTCCGCAACTGGCAGGTCAAGGGTAAGGTAAGGAAACAATATTTTCTTCCGAATAATCAACCAAAGTGTTTCCGACCCGGCCTCTTTGACATGGAATTTTACGATACCTACGATACGATATTTGCTGCACCACCACCACCACACCACACCACACCATCGAGGCCGCGTCCGGCTTTTTCGGAGAGTAGCCCACGCATGACAGTATGTTACAACCTTACAAGCTTCGAATCTACTTGTATCTTAGGTAGGTATTGATCTAGAAAACAAAAATGGCGAAGAAGATCCGACGCGATGGGAGAGAGAGAGTCTTCTTGATGCTTTCATGCGCGGGCGCTAACAGGGCACGTTGATTCGATATCTTCTAGGCGGAGACTATGACTATGAGAACCTTCTGGGGTATATATGTATGTATGTAGCAGGGAAGGAGGCACACATGGGGTCAGCCGATGTTCTCGCGCTTTCTCGGTTGACTCCATTTGCAGCACAAGGCATGAATCGCGATAAGCAATGGCTGCGTCCAAGAGAACGTGTGGGTGGTGGGTACTACGGGGTAGAAGCTCATATCAGACTCGTCTTTACTGCCATGGCCTTGGATCATGATCAGTCTGGTATATACACATGTGTTCGTGGCCGGTCTCGGTAGTGTGTGTTCCAGTCGGGCCTACGAATGTCGGTAGTTGATCTGATACGCGCTCCAGAGATGCACTTGTGCTTGGCGTGAACGACGACAGCGACGGCCGCCAAGGTTCTGGTGTCTGAATGATGCCAGTGCATGCACTGCAGGGGAAGAGAATGTCGGGACATGCCAGTACAGCCTGCGGCAAGGTCTGTGTTTGAACTGCCAACATTTGCGGATGCATGTACGTCTGCATGGGCGGAGTCGACTCGAATGTCTGGTACGGTGCAGGTGAGTAGCTGTGCTGTACCGGTGCTGGAACTAAGGCGTAGGCTGTACCGAAGTGTTGCATGTACGTCGAAGCAGGTTGGATCGGCGATACTGCAGAGTGAGTCGGCGGACTGAGTGCCAGTCTATGGCAATGCTCCTCTCGTGGTGATGTTGGTTCCTCGCTGATTTGTATGCGAAGCCCATCGTCGAACAGAGCACCCGGGGGGTTGGACAGACTGGGCGGGCTCCAGTGAAGTGCCATACTGTCAACATTCGATCCTTGGAGAGCTGCTAGAATGGCTTGTGCTTCGGGTTTGTCGGATAAGGTCGAGAAGGTGTGTAGGTTCGGATCCTTCAGGATACGATACATCGCTGTGAGACCCGCAGATAGTTGCTCCTGTTGTTCCTCGAGATACTCCACATACTCGCGAGGATACAGAACCGTATAATGCCAGTCACTATCGAGTCGTGCTGATTAGACCAACGTACGCAGATGGCGTGGGATCACCACGGAAGCCGTTCACCTGAAGTAGCATGCGCTATGGCTTTCTTGGCAACGCATGCATGGCTTTCCGCCATCACAAGTGCGCTTCTTCGCTCGACAGCGAACACACGCTTTCTCCGTCCGTCCTGCTTTCGTCAGTGACTGTGGTTTGCCAGTGGCCATGATCCATACGCCGTACCTCGCAGCGTCTTCTTCACCTTATCCGATTGACCACCTCCATTACTTCCATCTCGCTTCATCGTTTCTGGCCAATGAGCCGTTTTCGACTTGTCGTTCAGATCAATGCTGGAGTCACAGCAAGCAAAGGAAGGGCAAGCAAAGGATCGTCTACTCTGCTCGCCATCATATACGTAGCCATGCTAGCTTGACCGCTGTACCGCGCGCCGGAAACAGGTTGTGCAGCACTTCCAAGCGCGGCAACAGGCGTGCTCCCAGGGCTTTATTCGACAGCATTGGCGAAGCAGATATGGCTCCGAGAAGCGGCTCCAGTATGATAGTCTCTAGTGCGACCAGTTGAGATTCGTCGATGTCCAGGGAATCCAAATCGAGGATTCGAATCAGAGTTTGCCTCCCGGTCGGTTGGCATTGCCATACGACCCCTGCTCTCGCCCGCTATTTCGGCGTGTTGCGCGTGTACTGTATTGCATGCAGTTCATATCACTTTCTTGCGCCTTTTCGAACAATGCCCCTGCTTCGATCCGTCTGCGTAAGCGCTGCCGCACGGGTACTCGCCATATGGGTTTCACTCCGGCCCCGGGCCGATTCTGGCGCTTGAAATGTTCTAGGGCAGCGCTGAGATTGATCCATAAGACCCCCTTAGGTATGCACGAAGACTGGCTGCCAGCTGGGCATGTCTTTCTACCCGGAATGGAAGACTGGGAGACTGCAACAAGTAATCTTCCACGGAACGCGTGTGCAGCAGCAGTGTTGACTCACCGAGGGCGAGTCCAGCAATCCGAGCGCCTGTAGTGTTGGCAGCAGAGTACAACGATGAGAATAGGTTGGTCGATCTGCCTGTCTATCTGAGCACCGTGAATCGAGTCGCATGCTGTATATTAGTATTGAGTGCTCTAATCCAACTGTGAGAGCATGTGAAGCCTTGCATGGCCAGACCACGGCCAATGCGTTCTCGCCCGGAAAAACGTCGCGTCGTGACACCCTGACGGACTTCCCATCCGGTCGGTCAGCATGAACAACGCGAAGTGAGCAGTGAGCGGTGGCTGCGGTGCTGGTTTACTAAGTCATACCCGGGTCCTAGGTACAGTCAGTACTACAGTACTCAGGTGCTTACCATGCTTATAGCGGCAAGCAAGGCCAAGTCACGGTTGCCAAGTCACCAAGACATCTAGCGCGAAGCAATCCGTGAAAGGTCTGCCCAATTAGTCGAAAATGCTGGACAATTCCAATGTGCATCCTGCTATCCTGGAGGCTAGAGGCTGGAGATGAGCATACTCGCTATCAAGGAGGCTAGGATGCGATTCGCAGCGCAGACAGCTTCCCAGCCTTCCTAGAGTACCT
Source organism: Sphaerulina populicola P02.02b (assembly GCA_000291705.1). Taxonomy (NCBI): domain Eukaryota; kingdom Fungi; phylum Ascomycota; class Dothideomycetes; order Mycosphaerellales; family Mycosphaerellaceae; genus Sphaerulina; species Sphaerulina populicola. The sequence goes on from JH792558.1 coordinate 15,544, forward strand.
ACGTGGTGAACTCGCAGCGGCAGGACGCACGAAACAACCGATCGCGTAACCTTCCAGAGTATAGACGCGTCTCAAGGACAGTTGCTGGCCGCTCTTCTTGGGTAAGGCCTCCAACCAGCTGGTTCACTTGCCCAAGGATGCGAGCCGAGGCCACACACAGGCCTTCGTAGTATCTGCACAGTGCAGGCGAGAAGATTCTCCTGGCAGAGGGGATATCTATCTGTACCATACCTTGCCGAGTTGCTTCGGGTTGTATACGGCAGTGCGTAGCCATGGCTGTGGCAGCAGTAGTAGCGGCATTAGGGGGACCTGATACATATCTCGGGTGCAGTGGTATGCAATTCGTATCAATTCCATACAGAGAACAGTCCTCTTACTGAGGCAGTCCCGGCAGGGGAGGGAGGCGTCTTGCTTGCCTCAGGCTCGCTTTTATGGTGCATCTATCGGCCCGGCCCCAGGTTCCGTCCCGTAGCCCCCCCCCACAGGCCCCGTCCCGTCCCGTCCCGTCCCGTCTCAATGGCGGGGCGCGAGTGACTCAATCGCTGACTGATTTACTTTGTATGCCAATGTAGGTGAGGTGGTTAAAAGACAAGCACACCACACTCCATTACCCTGCCACCACCACCACCCAGGGGTAGACACTCCACCCTGCAGCCACTGCCACCATGGCGGACACCACCAAGAAGATAATCTACATTGACGAGGTCGCCGGTCAAGATGTCGCAGAGTCAGCGGGCACCGAGGCCAAGCCATACAAGTCACTTCAGTTCGCCTACGTGCTGCACACGGACTCAGTCGACTACCTGGTGAAGAAGGCAGAAAAGGACGAGGAGCCGTCATACAAGCCGGCGGCCAAGGCGGCGCTCAAGAAAGCCGTCAACTATGCTGACGCGCAGAAGAAGAAGGCCGCCAAAGAACAGGAATTGGCCATTCGAGAGAAGAAGCTGGAAGAGGAGCGTCAAAAGGTGCTGGAGGACTCTAAGAAGGTCGTGCTGGCCGAAGACAAGAACCTGCCCAAGGCGACCAAGATACACCTGGGTGAGACGCGACCAGAGGTGGTCAAGCTGGGCAGTGGAGAGCGATCGAAAGAGGTTGACTACAGCGACCCCAACCGAGGTACGCGTGTGCGTGTCATGGGTCGTGTGCACCGCATGCGCGACCAGAAATCGGTGCTATTCATCACGTTGCGCGATGGCCACGGCTACCTGCAATGTGTGCTCACCGGCGATCTCGTCAAGACCTACGACGCCCTGACCCTGACGCGTGAATCGAGTGTGGAGATTACGGGCGAGATGTGGGAGGTGCCCCCGGGCGCACACGCTCCCGACAACCGCGAGCTGCACGCAGACTACTGGCGAGTTATCGGCAAGGCGCCCGGCGGCGAAGAGGCCATCACCAACTTGGTGCAGGCCAAGGGCGACGCACAAACACTGCTCGACCGACGGCACTTGGTCCTGCGTGGCGAGCAGGCTTCCGCAGTTATGTTCGTCCGCGACGCCGTCGAACACGCCTTCAACGTCAAGTACCACGAGCTTGGCTATGTCAAGGTCTCGCCCCCCGCCCTCGTGCAGACCCAAGTCGAGGGAGGCAGCACACTCTTCAGCCTGGACTACTACCAAGAAAAGGCCTACCTCACGCAGTCGTCTCAGCTCTACCTCGAGACCGCCATTCCCTTCGCCGGCAACGTCTACTGCATCGAAAAGTCTTTTCGTGCCGAGAAGAGCCTGACGCGGCGCCACTTGTCCGAGTATACCCACGTTGAAGCTGAGCTGGACTTCATCACGTTCGATGACCTGCTCGAACACCTCGAAGATATGATCTGTGGGGTGATCGACATTGTCCTGGACAACCCACGCTACGCCAAGATGATCAAGGAGCTCAACCCAGACTTCACCAAGCCCGAGAGACCTTTCATGCGCATGAAGTACTCCGACGCGGTCGAGTGGCTGATTAAGCACGAGATTCCCAACGAGGAAGGGGAGCCACACAAGTTCGGCGATGACATTGCTGAGGCCGCCGAGCGCAGAATGACGGACATTATCAACAAACCCATCTTCCTCACTCACTTCCCGGTCGAGATCAAAGCCTTTTACATGCAGAAGGATCCAGCCGACAAGCGTGTGACAGAATCGGTCGACTGCCTGATGCCAGGTGTTGGTGAAATCGTTGGAGGGTAAGCAGAATTTCCCGAATTTTCCATCTTCTCATACAGGTTTCGCATCGCACTAACGTTTCACCTGCCAGATCAATGCGCATGGACGACTACGATGAACTCATGGCCGCCTACCAGCGCGAAGAGATCTCTCCTGATGCCTATTACTGGTACACCGACCAACGACGCTACGGCACCTCTCCTCACGGCGGCTATGGACTCGGACTGGAGCGATTTCTCGCCTGGCTCTGCAAGCAGCACACTGTACGCGACACTTGTCTGTACCCACGCTACATGGGCCGCTGCAAGCCCTAGATTGTTGGAGGGGCAATTCTCTTTCCCTATACTCATACCAGCCGCTCAATTTCTCGTCATGGTCAGATGCACATCATCATGATACATGATTCGATTTTGGGAAAGACGTGGGCAGTAATGTCAACGGGCATGGCTGAGAGTCCTGAGATCAGAGTCGCTGTCGTGGCTGCCAAGGCTAGATTGCGTTGTAGGTTGCCCTCGGTCTTAGCACGTCGATAGAGCTGAGCAGGCCGCAGTTGAAGCCCAAACTTACTAGAGGGGCGCGACTGCTGGCAAGATAAACAACCACTGGCTCACTGGCTGTTGGTCGAGATGGCATCATTGCCTGTGATGTGGGCAGCAACGACCATGAGATAAATGACTGCACTATAGACAACCAGCAGAGTTTCACCATTCCATTCGCAATGCTTCATATCAGTAACAGTATCCGGGAGCACAAACTCCACTCCCCGCTATCATCAGGCCTGGTCTAACCTTGGTTCGTCTCGCTTCGCCATTATTGCTGCGATGGCTTCCCGGGCTCTTCATCCTCTCCTTCTCCTCTCCTCGTTTCTTCGTAAGAGGGGAGAGAAAACCAAGAGAAAAAAAATCTAGTAATGTACAGCCTTTCCACACGTAGCCATGGCAGCTTCTTTGAAAGCCTCGGCGAGTGTAGGATGAGCGTGACACGTCCTCGCCACGTCCTCGGAACTGGCACCATATTCCAATGCAAGAGTCCCCTCGGCAATCATCTCGCCGGCATTGGGTCCGATGATGTGGATACCCAGGATGCGATCCGTCTCCGCATCAGCCAAAAACTTCACCAATCCATCGGTATCCATGTTCGTCTTCGCTCTCGAGTTGGCGGAGAAAGGGAAGGTTCCAACCTTGTAGTTGACCTTGGCTTCTTTCAATTCGGCTTCATTCTGTCCGACCCATGCGACTTCGGGGTGCGTGTACATGACCGAGGGGATGGCGTTGTAGTTGACGTGGCCGTAATTCTTGGTGATGAATTCGATTGCTGCCACGGCTTCTTCTTCTGCTTTGTGTGCGAGCATGGGGCCGAATGTGCAATCACCGATGACACGAATGTGAGGGACTTTCGTTCGGTACTCCGAGTCGATGACCAGGCGGCCGCGGTTGTCAGTCTCGATGCCGACAGCTTCGAGGTTGAGGCCAGAGGTGTACGGGCGACGGCCGATGGCTACGAGGACCACGTCGGCGTCAAGCTGCGGACACGCACGTCAGTAAGGATTGTCAGTGGAGCGGAGGTGGGGAGGAAATCAAATCAGCTCACAGTCTCCTCCTTGCCACCCTTGGCAGCCTCAGTTTGAATCTTGACAATGTCTCCGCTGTCATCTCCAGAAGTAACCTTGGTGTTCAGCTTGAACTTCAACCCCTGCTTGGCCAGTGTCTTTTGAATGCTCTTGCTGATTTCCACGTCCATACCTGGACCTCCAATCTGGCCCAAGAACTCTACCACAGTGACTTCCGTGCCCAGTCTCGACCAGACGGAAGCCATCTCCAGCCCAATGATGCCGCCTCCAATCACGACCATCTTCTTCGGCACTTCTGTCAACGCAATGGCACCAGTCGAGGTAATCACCTTTTTCTCGTCAATGGTCAGGCCCGGGAAGGGTGTGCTCTCCGATCCCGTCGCAATGATGATGTTCTTTCCGCGCACACTCGTCTCGCCTCCATCCACCAGGTTGACAGCCACCGTGTGCTCGTCTGCAAAAGCCCCCGTGCCCTTGATGTACTCAACGCCATTCTTCTTGAATAGGTACTCAATGCCCTTGGTCAGACCACTGACGGACGTCTCCTTGGCCTTCATCATCTGGGCCAAGTTGAGTTTGACATTTTCAACTTCGATGCCGCGGTTTTTCGTGTCGTGCAGGATCTGGTGGTAGAGCTGCGAGTTGTTGAGAAGCGATTTCGAGGGAATGCAGCCGACGTTGAGACATGTTCCGCCAAGTGCTCCACGCTTTTCTATGCAAGTGACCTTCAGTCCTTCCTGTCCGGCCTTGATGGCAGCGACATATCCAGCCACTCCACCTCCAATGATGACCAGGTCCTTTTCCTCTGTGCGTGTGCGCGCGCCGTCAGCATGCTTCCTCCCCTTCTCGGACTGTTCGTGCAATACTTACCAGCAGGCGTGGCGTACCCTCTGCGTTGTGATATTCTCGTCTGCAGCAAGAATGTGCTTTGGGGTGTCACTCGTAAGCTCGTGGGAGGCGTCGATGATCGAAGAGCAGCGCGCATGGGCGCGCGGGCTGTCACAGCCTTGAACATGGTTGCGTCGCGCGATGGGAGGCAGTGGAAAAGGAAGAAAGGGGGCGAAGTGGAAGAGTGTCGTTGGTGTAAAGATGAGGGTGACAGCGTTGAATAATGTGCTACAAGGTACCTAACCTGTAGGAGGTAGGAACTAGGAAAGCTGACTGTGGTGGCCACGGATGAGCCGCTCGGCTGTTGTTGCCGCACCTCCAGAAGGGAGTCCGCAACTACCCGCAAGCAACACGGAGACTCACTATCAAAATACCTCATCTAGGAAAATCTCCGCCATCTCTCTCCGTTTATGTATTGTGGCCACTATAGCTACCTACCTACCTACCTACATGTACCTACTCTAGGGCTCGTCGGTGTAAGCTGGCGGCTCGTCATCTTCCTCTGATTGCTGCACAAGCTGGCTCTGCTGCAACCTTTGTTCCAATTGTACGCTCCACAGAGCGCTACCAGCAGCAGTGGTCAACAGAAACAGCATGGCCAAGACTGGGATGAGCTGCAAAGTGATGTGGACCGTGCCGTACCACATATATTCCCATCTCCGTGCCTTGGTTTTGATGAATTGTTTGCGCTGCTTGCTGTCGAACCGCTTGAGCTGAAAGTATCTCCAGTTGAGTAATGGGCCAGCTCTGTAGCCTGTGAGAAGGAGAAACAAGGGGACGCCAGCAAACGGCACCAAGTTGAGTGGAAGGAGGATGAGCAGTTCTATGATCTGGCGCAAGGAGAATGGAGAGAATGCGGCGCCTTTGTCGCGAGTTCCCAGTCGCTTGCACGGGTCGCTTTCGTTGATGTCGTCTGACACAGTCCGCCGGTTCTTGACCAGGTGCTCGTATCCTTCGCCAACCAGTACAGCGTCATAGACATCAACTTGCGTGTGGTCCACCAGCATGCCCTCGAACAGCAGCTGTATGATTACAGCGCCGACACCGAGGAGGAAGAAGGTGGCATTGACCCAGGCAGATCCACGCGTGTGGAACAAGGCCAGGAATGCCACAAGCGGTAGATACGCGGTCAGAAAGAGGATCGCCAGGACACAGGTCGACAGGAGAGTCAGCGGGATCAATCGACTCTGTAGGAGGGGATGGAGGTAGCGATGAGTGGCGAAATACCAGATGCCCTTGAGCGGGTAGAGAAATGCTGGCGAAAAGTTGGCGCGGACGAAGTGTCGCAGAGGCTCTGTTCTGGAGGCGCTTGCGGTGGCCATGCCTGGCTGACTGCGTGCGGGACAGAGTTGGGAGCGGTGCAGTAGGTTGGCTACCTTTTGTATTGGTTACTTGGACACCTACAACGTTGTACGTGTATACCTTATACTAGGAGGTACTGTGGTCAGTGTGGTGTTTATCTCAGTGAACTCAGACACTCCTCTCTACTAGATAGGAATAGCCCCCTAAATTAACTTCCTCTAACTTCGGCTATCTTCCTTAGCCAATTAGAAGCTACCCTAGAAATCTAGTATTAGAAGAGTCTAAGGGCTTTTAGGCGTCGCTTTAGTACAACTTCTTTACAATTTACGGTATCGACTTTTTTATACTAATAGTATATACTATAACTCTACTATTCTATTAATTTGACGAATTTAGGTTAGAGCGCCGAAGTAGTACTATTATACTATCTAATTTTTATCCTCCCTATAACCTCCTATAATAGAGAACTATAGCGTTGCGCAAAAAAACTAGATTCTACTAACTTCTTTACGTTTTAGCGTACTACGCCTTTACTAACCTAACCTACCTACCTACCTATCTACCTACAATTTAACAAATTTAGGTTATAGTGCTAAAGTAGCGCTACAAGACTATCTAATTTTTATTCTCCCTACGCCCTTATACCG
>JH792558.1:22492-46314 GCA_000291705.1 Sphaerulina populicola P02.02b
CTCTCTCCTAGGACCTAGGTATCCTCTTCTTTATCTATCCGTCTCCTCCTCCCCCTTTTTTCTAATAAGAAGAAAGAGAAGGAGAAAGAATCTCTCTATATCTCGCTTATCTCTCTTCTGTCGTCGCTTGTCTCGTCTTGTCTCTTATTGCTTGTCTTGTTGCTTGTCTTGTTGCTTGTCTTATTGCTTATCTTGTTGCTTGTCTTGTTGCTTGTCTTGTTGCTTGTCTTGTTGCTTATCTCTTGTTGCTTGTCTCGTCTTGTCTCTCGTCGATTGTTTATCTCGTCTCGTCTTGTCTCGTTTTGTCTCGTCTTGTCTCTTATCTCCTTAGGCTTCCTCCTCCTCCTCCTCCTCCTCCTCCTCCTCCTCCTCCTCTTCCTCCTCCTTCTCCTCCTCCTCCTCCTCCTCCTCCTAGGCTCCTCCTCCGCCTCCTCCTTCTCCTCCTTCTCCTCCTCCTCCTCCTTCTTATCCTTACAAATATAGGTCGTAGGATAGGAATATAGAGGACGCCCGCCCTAATTATTTTCCTATCTTGTTTGCGTAAATCGTATAGTAAAAATGACCTATAAACCAACTAAGTAGTATAACCCTAACGTATAATATATTATATATATACTCTATCCTACTATTTCTCTTTCTCTTTCTCCTTCTTATTATCCTTACTCTTATTCTTCTCCTTCTTCTTATTAGGTAGGTAGGTAGGTAGACCGTAGGTAGGTAGGTAGACTATAGGTAGGTAGGTAGGTAGGTAGATAGGGCGGAGGACCGTAAAGAAGTTGTTTTTTGCGCAATGCTATAATTCTCTAAGTAGGTAAGTTAGGTAGGATTTGACAAATTTAGATAATAGCGCCGAAGCCGCGCTATAAGATACACTCCTTAGATATATAATAGGTTAATAGTATAATAACGATATATAAGCCAAAAGAAAGTTAGAATTCCTCTAACAAACGTAAAGAAGTTCTACTAAAGCAACACATAAAAGCCCTTAGACTCTCTAAGCGGATTAACGGAGGGGGGCGTTTAATTGGTGCGGAAGTAATAGGAAGACGCTAGAACGCGGCCCATTCGGTTAACCGTTAACCTCAATCCGCTACTAGAGAGTCTGAGTGTACTGAGATAACCTGCTTCGGCTTCGGCGATTCAGCGAGTAGTGCATCAACGCACGGACGACTTGGTGCTACGTAGACGGAGGGCCAAATCGTCCGAGCGTGGATCGTGGTCAGTCCCGGGCAGACTTCTAAGAACACTCCACTCCGCCCCTATACAAGACCGACCAGCACGATCAACTCGTCTCTCTTCTGCGTCTTTCCACCCCATCTACTTGTGTGTTCAAGTCTCTGTCAGAATCATGGATATTCTGTCCGCACCACGCCCAGATGAAGAACTATGCTCTAATGCTCGTGTGGGAGACTGGTCCGGGATTCAGCGCGCAATCCACAACCTCGAAAAGGGCAACTATCCTGTGACACTTTCTCGTGCGATGAGGACCTGCATCGGGACGAGAAACATCGACGCGTTGAGACTCCTTCTACAGCATGGCGAAGTCAACGAATCAGTCGCGGAGGAGGCAGCCCGGAGCGAGAGCACTGAGATCGTTCAAGCCATTCTTGACCACGGATGGCCTATCGATAAACGACTGAGGAAAGGCTCGATCCCATCAATCCTCAGGTATTTATATCACACGTTGGAATGGTACCAGAACAAAGCTAAATTGACTAAAAGTCTTGCGATCCGAAACAGCAACTTCTTAGAATGGTTACTCGCCCAGGGCGCAAATCCCGATGCAGCTTCGACACTCAATGAGACTGCCCTATCATTTGCAGTGCGAGAGGGAACTATGAAGGTTATCAAAACGTTAATAGCCACCGGGGCAGATGTTTCTCGGGGTGATCTGCTTCATAGCGCTGCACAGAGGGAACCTTCAGGCGACACTGAGGAGCTTATCGACATACTGGTTCGAGAGGGAACGCCAGTGGACACGTATGAATTTGACAACGAGGTTGCGCGCGTACTTCGTTACGGCTTCAAGCTGGGCACTGCGTTGCACACTGCATGCGATGAACAAAATCTCCCGGCAGCCGACGCACTACTCAAACATGGCGCAGATCCGTATCGTCTGATGAAGCAATGCGGGAATCTCGTGCCACCAACTCCTTTGCAGCTCGCTTCTAGTACACCTCCTATGCGATATCTCATAGAGAGACACATAGCTGCAAGAAAATCAATAGGCATTTGATCCAGAGCTGACGCACTGGCTGAAACCAGCGTTAGCATAGCTGTTGATATCTCTATCGAACTGGCAGTGAAAGTCCCGTCAGGCTAAGTCTGCTTGTGAATCATGTGATGCATCAAAACCATAAGAGGGAGACGGTGACGTAGAACTAGGACTAGGTCCGGCAGTTCTAGAAGGATGGAAAGCGTCAATAACACATGTTGATAATCAAATACCTGTACCTTACTAAGGTAATGTACATTCTTCCATTATCAATCAACAATGGCTTCATATTCGTCCATCCCCAACCTGAACACTTTGCGCGCGGGAACAGGCGGAGGTCGTCGACTCCGAGGCCGACGGGGAGGCCCAGGCCGCCCAGACGCGTCCATCGAGGACAGTAGTACAAGTACAGATATCCGTCACGGTGAGGGCAATGACATGCACGCGGACTTGGCACGAGATCGAATCATCCAGCAAACAGACGGCGACGCCAGCAGCAGCCGCATGAGCGCCGTCGCCCTGGCCTACCTCGACGACCCCTACGCACAGCGCCTGTATCAGCTCCCCGGCCCCGTTGCCAAGAGATATCCCATCATCAACCGAGGAACCTATGTGCGGACGACCGCCATCGACCGACTGGTGACGCTCTTTTTGGACGGCGACGGCGACGGCGACGGCGACGGCAAGGGCGTGAGAAAGCAGATCATCTCGCTGGGAGCGGGCTCCGACACGCGCTTCTTCCGCCTGTGCGCCGGCAAGCACAATGTGCTCTATCACGAGTTGGACTTCGAAGACAACGTCCGCCCCAAGCGGAATGCCATCTGCAACTCCGCCGAGCTGGCCCGCATGGCAACTCCGCCAGCCGGGGGGCCATCGTCGTCCTACCACCTGCACGCAATCGATCTGCGCCTACTGACCACCCAGTCGCCTCCCGCCCTGCCACACTTCGACCCGGACTTACCCACGTTGATCCTCAGCGAGTGCTGTCTCTGCTATTTCCCTCCAGATCTTGCCACCAGCGTAGTCAACTACTTCATGATGAACATTAGAGCCAGCAAAGGCATCATCTTGTACGAGCCAGTCCGACCTTTCGATCCCTTTGGACGCACCATGATGGCGAATCTAGCGTCTCGAGGCATTGAACTGCGTACATTGAAGCGGTACTACTCGCTAGACGCGCAACGACGACGCTTGCAAGTTGCAGGCTTCGAGAGCGGGCAGGGCGCCCGAGACGTTCATCAGATCTGGCAGAGCAGTGACTGGGTCAGTGAAACGGAACGGGAGAGGATCGAGAAGATTGAGTGGCTCGACGAAGTCGAAGAGTGGGAGCTGCTGGCCCGCCACTATTGCGTCTCCTGGGCCTGGAAAGGAGACCCGTTCACCGTAGCCTGGAGTTCAGTAGAAGGCCATCGTACCGACAATGAGCGCATGGACGACGATTCGATGTAATTCCGTGCGCCTTGCCATGGCATTGTTCTAGTCCCGTGCATTCGGCATTCGAATTGGCTAGCAATCAGGCCAGGCATATTCATAACAATCGCACACGACGCTTGTACATCGCCATTCGAGCGAGTACATGTACCTTCAATCGACGACACCAGATCATGGACGAGTCCGAATTCCGTGGACGACTGATCCTGGTCTGCAACTTCATCATCTGCCACTGGCGATGGTTTCGTTCTGCTGAAGCGCAGATTGCAGAAGTGTACGCTGCAGAGATGTCTGCTTCGATAGCAGCTGCGATCTGCAAAAGAGGAGATTTGTGTCTTCGAAACACCGAGTGACAGAGACCCTGTCTTAATTGTTTGACACTCTATACTTTTCATGTACCCTTGGATCCTGCATCCGTGCATGTCGATCGTGCGAGTCATAATGTGCACTCTGCTCTGCGGACACACACTTCTGCAAGAACATCATTTCGATCGCACTGTTGACCATGTCGTCACACTTCTGGTGCCCAAGTCTGTGCATGTAAGTTTAATGATGCACTTTTGGAGGTCCCAAGTTCAAATGAACTGCGCTCCTCTCATGTGCCATACCTCCTAAGGCTCCATTCGTTCTTTGCTCAAACCTACCGCCCTCAACCAACTTAGCCATCTAGCAGCGCACCCTCCGCAGCACAACTTGACTGACACCGAACTAAGCTCATAATTGCCATCATGCAATTCATTCCTGTCGCCCTGCTATCGCTGAGCATAGGCGCCCTAGCAGGATGTCCAAATGTGCAGAAGCGAGACGACCGTCCTGGAGGAGCCGCTGTAATCGAGTCTGCCGTAAACAGCCTCTACATAGGCACCAATCTCCCATCTAACCTGGCTACTCTTGGGCCAGCTCTGATCTCAGCAGGCGTCACTGGAGTCGTGGTATCAGATACGACCTATGGAACAAGTCAGCCTACTGGGACGAGTCAAGGTAATAACAACAACAACGGCAACGGCAACAACGGCAACAACGGCAACAACGGCAACAACGACGGCGGCAGCAACGGCCAGAACGGACAGAATGACAACGGCCAGGGCGGACAGAATGGTAACGGCCAGGGCGGACAGAATGACAACGGCCAAGGCAACTCGGACAATAACAACAATCAAGGCAACTCAAACAACAACAATGGCAACGGCAACGGCAACGACAACGGCAGCGTTCAGAACAACGACAACAACCAAAATAAAGGAACATCGACATCTGATGGCTTGGCGGCTGCTACTTCCGTGCCACAAATGCTCATGGCTGGCGGCTTTGGGGCCGTCGGAATGGCTGTTCTGGGCATGCTATAGCATGTTCCGGAGCCACGAAGTTGGACATGGGTGTCAGAAACAGCTCATATGTATTCATCGGCGTTGCGGGAGACTTGGCTTCGATAGTCCAAGGAACACACTACATGTAGTACGGCATTCGGTATCGTCTTCGATAGCCCGAGGAGTCCACTACATACATGTAGTAGGGCGATCGGTATCGGGCTTCTGATGTAATGTCAAATTACAGATGAGCGATGAGCGATCATTTTGCAGTTGGTACTATTGGGGCTTCATTCAAAGCGTTCTTCAGCAACAGGATGCTTCACGGTACTATTTTTAATGATACATGTTATCTTATCAACTCGCTGAGAAGTTCGTTTTCAAGCTACGGTACCTTGGGGTTCGGCTGCAAGACTAGCTTACAACTGTAGCATCGTCTGCTTGCAAACACGGCGTCTGGTCATTGAAAACCGCACTTTCGTAAAGTACTAATTTGCCACACTCGACTGCATTGACTTACCTGTCCGCTATGTACTACCTACCTTTGCATTTATTGTCGCCCCAATCATAGCCCACTCTGTCTCGCATCATTCCAAGCAAACAAACCTTTGCATTTATTGTCGCCCCAATCATAGCCCACTCTGTCTCGCATCATTCCAAGCAAACAAGCACGTTCATATCGGCAAACAGTACATGTCGCACACGCTGCTACATCGTAGCACCATTCAGCCCGCGCATGTTTGACATCCGCTCTCCTTCCTTCTTCAATCCCTCAGTCCCAACAGTAGTGGTCCAATTGGTCGCTGGCACCTCACATCCCGGATTTCCCTAGTTCAACAACAGTGCTCCCACGTTCGCCTCTCGATAAGTCCTGTAAATCTTCCTCGAGTTCAGATTTACAAACAGGGCGACAATTCCTCTCGTTGGCCACGGCTTCGTCAAGAACTCCCAGTACCACGTGATGGCATCGCAGGTGTGCGACATGAAGATGGTGTTCATGGCGGGAACAGCTGGCACGGTAGATTCTTGCTCGATGATGTCTTGTATGGAGTGAGCCAGTGAGATATTCATCTATCAGATCCTTAGCATGTAGGCGGTTCAATTGAATATGCCATGCGTTATCACATCGTAGGTACGTACTGGTTTCTGTAAGACGTAGCTCAAGCTATCTGAAGCTGTCACCACATTCTCATCATGCAATTCCTCCAACACGGTCGCATTGCCTGGATATGTCGTGAGGTAGAGGGTGTATCTGTCGACGATGCTCGCAGTCTCATCTCTCGTCAAGCAGTGTTCACTGGTATTTCCAGGACCGCTTCCTGCGAGGACGATGCCGCCGCCGCCGCTGAGGCCGAGCAAGAGCTGTAAAGCCAGCGTTGTACTTCTCATCTTGATCGATATCGGTCGGTTTGATGCAGGCCGAAACAAAGGGCAGCGACAAGAGAGCCTTCAAGAAGAAGACCGCTGGGGAGGTGGACATGAATTCGTAACTCTTGATACTCCGCGTGAAGTCGACAACCCCGTCGTCGTCGTCGCCGTCGTCGTCGTCTTCCTAGGCAACGTTTGGCGACGTTTTTGGGAGCCGAACTGCATATGCCTTGCTGCAAACATTCACTTTATGAGTAGGCACGACAACTTGAAATGACCGTGAGGGTTTCGGCTATTCGCTATTATAATGGTCGCCGGGGAATGCCTGAGCTCACAAGATCATGTTTCGTCCTGATTAATTGAGTAGTTCTACTAGTGTCCAGGGGTCTTGCCGGATTGTCAAACAATGCTACAATCTTGTCTTGGAGAAGTCATTTTGTCTGAGACCAAACTATTCTGACAGGCGGGATCCTCGACATGTTCATACTGGGACGAAGTGAGCATGCGTGCTCAAAGAGTTGGTCATGCAGTTCATCATCACAACTGAAAGTAGTTTACGTGAGGTCATGTGATGCACGGGAGCGGTTACTGCCGTGTCCGCTCCCACACAAATCTGTCGAGCGTCGAATTTCTCCTCTAGCCCCGACCGCACCAGCACTCACTTCTTCTCACAGTCAACGAAGCCCAACCAGCGGAGACTACCATCACCAACAAAATGGCACCAAAGAAGAGCAACAAGACCAGCGACAGCATCAATGCTAAGCTCGCCCTGACGATCAAGGTGCGCACCCACCGAATGGCTCTCACAGTGTGTGTGTTTGTATGTCGCAAAGCAGAAACTGACCGACCTCCACAGTCTGGAAAGGTCACTCTTGGCTACAAGTCGACCCTCAAGACGCTGCGCTCTGGCAAGGCCAAGCTCGTCATCATCGCCGGCAACACCCCTCCTCTTCGCAAGTCCGAGCTCGAGTGTACGTGATACTACGGCAGTGCGCAGGAGAAAGAGGAGCAGAGGCTGACGGACCACACAGACTACAGCATGTTGGCCAAGACCGCTGTCCACCACTTCTCGGGAAACAACGTAAGTCCTCTGGTCACATCAGATATATCGTTACGCCTTGCGAAGGAGCCTTCTCGGCTCTGGAGGGCGTGCTCTCTTGAGCCCTGAGAAGAAGCTACTTCAATAGGTAGCTTTGGAGGGAGAAAACTCATTCTGACCATCGTTTGTGTGACTTTAGATTGAGCTCGGTACCGCTTGCGGAAAGCTCTTCCGCTGCTCGACCATGGCTATCCTCGATGCTGGTGACTCCGACATTCTCTCTACCACCCCTCAGTAGATTGAGAACGATATTGCATGATTCGAGAATTCCGCAAGATGGTGCTCCCTAGGGCTAAGCCTGTAGAGGAATCGAAGCGGTGTGCGAAACAGCAAGAGTAGGCGGTCGATCCCGATTGACTGCAAAGCCGATGGGGCGTTTGTTCCTGTCGTCGAGAACAACGAACAAGTAATCGTTTCTCGCGGCTAAAAGTAAATTCAGAGGCTGCACTGGCGAAGTCGCCTGAGCGAGCTTGGAGGACAATAGCCAGCCAGAGGTAGCTTGCAAATTGTACCCAGTCCAAATGCAACTCATGATATACCATTGCCACTGTGACCCACTGTTCTATGTGTTTCTGCCATGTTTCTATCCTCATCCAGTCCGTACACTGCGAAGGTACGACGCCTGAGCGTATCATACTTTCTTTGATGATTTTGGTTTGTAATGCAGTCACGTGTGAATCTGGTGTGCTTTGAAATCCGTCTTGGCATTGGAGGCGAACCTGGAAGTCGTCACTTCAAACAAACGACGTTCCGTCTCCTCTCTACACCCACCGACAAACCCCCTACAACACCGTCGCAATGGCTCGCCGTCCAGCTCGTTGCTACCGCTACTGCAAGAACAAGCCGTACCCCAAGTCGCGCTTCAACCGTGGTGTCCCAGACCCGAAGATCAGAATCTTCGATCTCGGCCGCAAGCGTGCAAATGTCGACGATTTCCCCATGTGCGTGCACTTGGTGTCCAACGAGTACGAGCAGCTGAGCTCCGAAGCCCTCGAGGCCGCTCGTATCTGCGCCAACAAGTGAGTCGAGCCTGGGAAACACCGAGAAGGAGTTGAGTGGGAATTAGGAGCAAGGACAAAGAACAGAGGGCTGACATGGAGGCTCAACAGGTACATGGTCAAGACTGCCGGAAAGGAAGGTTTCCACCTCCGTGTGCGTGCCCACCCATACCACGTCGTCCGCATCAACAAGATGTTGTCGTGCGCTGGAGCCGATAGACTCCAAACCGGAATGCGTGGTGCCTTCGGCAAGCCAAACGGCACTGTCGCTCGTGTCAACATTGGCCAGATTCTCCTCTCCATCCGCACTCGTGACTCCCGTAAGTCTGATATCTACCGCGAACACCTTGATGAAACACGCTGACATCTTTTGGATAGACCGCCCCACTGCCATCGAGGCCCTTCGCCGATCGCAGTACAAGTTCCCAGGTCGCCAAAAGATCATCGTCTCCAAGAAGTGGGGTTTCACTCCCCTTGACCGCGCAGAATATGTCGAGAAGCGCAAGGCTGGTGAGATCCGCGTCGATGGTGCCTACGTCCAGTTCCTCAGCACCAACGGTCCACTCGCCTACAACATGCGCCGATTCCCCGAGGCTTTCTCGCAAGAGGCCTAGATTTGGAGATGGCGTAGTGTTTCTTTGGAGTTCGATGAGGCATAGATGATGAAAAAGGATGAATGAAGAGCTGCCCTGTGGGGCACTACTTCAGAGGGCATTTCCCGTGACGAAGGCGTAGAAGCTGGGCATATGGGGTGCTTTTTTTTATGAACAGTCTACATCGTGCTGAATGGAATTGAGTTGAGAAAGGTCAGAAAGTGCAGGAATACCGTGCATATCGACACCACTTGGTTGCAGCAAGGTCGTGAAACACTTGCTGCACACGTGAATTGTTCTTGCTAACACCGAGATACTGGATTAACATTGTCCTACCTCCTGGCTAAGCGCAGACCGTCCACAGAACAGGGGTCCGTCTGACGATGTCGAAGACGGATTCAGTCGCAGTTGCGGGCTTGGCTGGAGGCCGACGCAATTCCCCATTCTCACCACATAGAGTTAGATATCCGCTATGCACTGCACCTCGATCTCAAACAGCGTCTCTTTACTCCACAGACTGTCGACTCCGAGCAACGAATCGGGCGGCGGTAGCCTGTCACCTTCTGTGCTCCTCCACCACTGCAAGAAGACATCATCCTTGGCCTTGACGTTCTCCTCCGATAAGCCGGTGAGTTTCACCACATAACTAGAATTGGTGGATATCAGCCTGCCTCTATTGATCACAGAAGTAGGAGGTAGCACGGGCACCCTTACGGCCTGATCATAACGATATCCTTCTTACTCGCCCCAACAGCGGCGAGGTTCTTGTCCACTTTCTCCAAGGCTAGCCGAACCTGGTCGGCAAAGGACAGCATTTCGTTGCCTGCCTTGCCATGACTGGTTCCAGTCTGACCCGCAAAGGATATCAATCGTTTGGTTTCCGAGATGGGTACGACACTGATCTGTGAATAGGTCGCTGCCAGCGAGGGGTTGTCTTTGGGGTTGAAAATGTGTACGCCCGAGTCGGAGGTCGACATGATGAGCAAGGCAGGTGTATCAAGGGCGAAGTATTGCAGGTGATGATGTTCACGAGTTTGTCATGACACGAGAACATAGGTATGTACCTCCTACCTACATGTACCGATGATACCTAGCTGAAGGTGCCCGCCTAGGCGAATGACGTTGGTCCATTTTTGTGGTGAGTGTGCTTGGCGACCGCCACGACTTGATAAATTATGGGAGAAAATGGTCATTCACTCACGATGGTCGATATACACCTCTGATATAAAAAGGGGTTCATTCCCATGTGGAAGCAAAGGCGCACGAACCTTCTGCCGCCACAACTTGATTCACAATCATACATCATAGAACTTCCACGAAGCCTTGCGATCCCATTTGAGCTCCTCGCCTATGAGTAGGGCTCGCAGCAGCTCGATCGGCATATTATTCTCCTTCAACACCCGATCATGAAACTCCTTTTCCTTCATCACCCCCGTATCGACAATCTCCTTTCGCAAAGCATACAGTTGCAGAGCCCCCAGCATATATCCCGCTTGGTACAATGCCCCATAGTCACCATTGAAGCTTCTGCGAACTTCCCCCTCCGCTGTAGCACGTTCGTGTCCGACGCGGTCCACGAGGTATTCGATGCACTCCTGCGGCGTCATTTGCCCCAGATGGAATTTCAGGGAGAAGACGATCCTCGCACAGCGGTGCATTCTCCAGAATAACATGCCCATTCTATTCTCTGGTGTGTCGGGGAAGCCTCGGTCCCACAAGATGAATTCCCAATAGAAAGCCCAGCCTTCAATCCAAAACGGTGTCTGGAACATGGATCGATAGGGTTTACTGCGTGCCATGTAGTGATATTGCAGATGGTGGCCCGGCAGTAGCTCGTGGAAAACGGTGCTTCGAGAGAGAGGTCGACAGTTGCCTCGCATGACCATGAGCTTGTCCTCGTGGCTCATGGTATTGGTCGGATACGACACGATAATGGACGATCCTCCCAGGAAAAACGGATTCACCTTCTGTCTCTCCGGAGTCATCATAAAAGTCCGCCAGCATTCTTTGGCAATCTCGGGAAGTGTGACCATGTCGCGCTGGGTCACATATTCCACGGCCTCCTCGGCGAGCTCGTGCACCATTTCTGTCTGCTTTCCGGGCTCCACATACATGTTTTTGACGTGCTCGAGGGCTCGTTTCCAGTCATCGCCATATCCGAGCTCTCGAGATGCCGCAATGGCTTCTTTCTCGCACCACGCGTATTCCTTCTCGGCAATCTGGATCAGCTCTTCCGGTGAGTACGCTATCATTTCCATGTCCAGCGCCGCGTATATGCCCGCCTTGCCGATCGGTTGGCCGACAATGGCATCTTCGTCGCCGGGCTTGATGCCGACCAAGTGTTCTCTGATGGTCGAGACCAAGGCCCGGAGCTGTGCGGAGATGGTCTCGAAGGGCTTCGATGTCCACCATGTAAAGAGGGGATCATAGTCGGCATAGAAAGCATACCATTCGGCCAGCAGCTCGATGAGTTCCTCAATCTGCCGCGCTGCCCGGAACGCCGCCGAGCGATTCTCCTTCATCATGGTGAACGTACCATCTTCGATATGTGCTGCCAGCGTTTTCACGTCGGCACTCGCATGTGACAGCACCTGGGCGGCATACTTGCCCTCTGTCGGAGTGACCTTTTGCCTTCGTTCACACAAGTCCGTCAAACCAGAAGCCCACGTGCCGAAGAGAGGCTTCAACTCTGTCATCTGCGCCCATTCGACCCGGATATCGCCCAAGCTGCGTTCGAGATACTTGCCGATGAGATGGTAGTCCACTCGACCTTGCTGATCCAAATGGGCAAAGCTGCGGAAGCGTAGTCCGAGTTCATTGCGGCGTTGCGTGAGGTATTCGCCCAGTCGTTTCACTCGTGTCGTGGAGAGGCCGACATTGTAGAACTTGTTCAGCTCTCGCAGGTCGGCAGCAACTTCGACAATAAAATCTCGTAGTTCTTCTGCTGTGCCACCGTCGGCGACTGGCTGGAGCGGCAAATGGGCTTGTTCCGTGACTGTCAAAGGAATGACTTTGCGAGATACCATCCTGGCCAACAATCCCGTGGCGGAGGAGGTGGTACGGACTGGATAAATTTAGGTAAAAAAAAAAAACGTTGATGAGCTGATGGAGTGACGAGTGAGTACCTATACCATGATTCATGATCTGCATCAAAGTTGCCCTATCGCATTCGCTACAACCAACACCTCGCAAACTTCGCGATCCCCAGCATGCCAGCATCCTGGGCCCTGGCAAAGCAAAACTTCTTTTGCATCAGAAACGTTACTGGTGTTCCATACATGATACTGTACTCCTATGGTATGCTCGCTCCTAATCTGCATCCACGACCATATATGTTCATTCATCATCCATTCAATACGAATCGCAACAATATCGACTTTTTTCTTTGTTTTTTTCTTTTCGTGAGGCACTTTGCCTTGAACTGGCAACTAGCCAGCACCATCATCCCTTCATTAATGCATCCACCTCACCTGACTACACCTGCCCAGAGACGATGATCGTCCTCTGCACCTTCATCTCCAATGTTTTCCCCTGCTCGTTCCCTATGAGTTTGCCTGCAAAAGGACTCCTCTCCCTGATTCTCCTGGCATAGAACCTGAATCCAATTGCGACACCACAAAAGCCCGTAGCAATACCGGCAAGCAAGAACAAGGCATTATTCGCACCCAGGCCTTTGAACAACTTGGGCGCGAAGAGCGGGAAGACCCCTGATAGAACTGCTCTCAAGAAAGCTACTGGCGCGTTTGCGGATCCAGCGTAAGAGGTGTATGTATCGGTAAGGTATGCGCAGAGAACAGAGTCAAACTCGACGACGCTATACCCCACCAGAACCAGAGACAGCACTGAGGCCCAGATGGTGATGTTGGAGACAAGTGGTGGGACCGTCACCGAGAACCACCAGAGTCCGGCGGCGAGGATTGGCGCTGCAACATAGTATCCCAGTAGTTTCTTCTCGGGTTCCACGGTCACGCCTGTCTTCTTCTCGACGTTGTAGAGGTGGACATCGTAGAGACGAGGGATCCAGGTGAGGCAGACTCCTACTCCGATAGCAAGGAAGGTCAAGGAGGACTCTTTCTCGTTCATGCCAAAGTTCACGTGATAGACGACGTGGAGAGCTTCAGCGAAGAGGTAGATGAAGCCAAATGAGACGGCTGCCATGAGGGCGACGAGAAAGACGAGGGGCTCTGTGAACCAGAGGCGAAGTCTGGCAGAGATATATTAGCAAAAAGTCGAAATTTGCGCCCAATGCAGGGACGGGACGGCATACGGTAAGATCAGGTTGTGCTGTATGAATTCACGTATCGTCGGCAGTCGAAGGTCGTCATCAAGAGCGAGGCCTTTGAAACTTGTGGCTTTTTCGATCAGATGGACGTGGTAGCGGAGTACGAGTGCAGGGCGGGATTCTCTCATGTAGAAGCACATGAGCATGATGAAGGAGTTGCCAATGGCTGCACCGTAGTAGACCCATTGCCTAGGTACGCAAACATGTCAGAGAACATCCATCAGAAACAAGTGTCATGGTACCCACCAGCCTATACTGGACTCGCTCACATATGTCGCAACAGGAGGACCGAGAGCAAGAGCAATGATGGCGACCATGACCCACAATTGGATGACCCAGATTCGACCTTTGGCATCCCACATGTTCTCGATGCTGCCGACGGCGACGACCGTGGGCATAGCAGAGAACAGACCTGAGAGGAAGCGGCCCACAATGACGGCCGGTAATGTGGGAGAAGCACCAACGATCAGACACGATATACTGAAGCCAGCAGCTCCAAACAGATAGATCGTTCTACCCCCAAAGGACTCTGCGATAGGCGGGAACACCAGCCCACCAAGGGCTTGTCCGAATAGGTAGAGTGTAACGAAGCAGAAGATCGAGAGCTCATTGCTAATGTGAACATCTTCGCTAGCGTACCGTGCGACAGAGGAGCCAGTGTTGCTGACGAGGGTGGTGAAGAATTCTAGCAGACAGATGACGCCGGAGTCGAAGGTCTTCCTCCACACGGGCCAGTGTCGTGGATGTGTTCGACTGTCTTCTTGCCAGTGTACGACGCCATTGGAGTCGACATCGATCTGCTTCTGTTCGAGAAGTTCGACCACATCGCGCGGAATGGCCACACGGGTATCGTCAGACAGTATTGAAAGGGGCGGTAAAGATGTCCATGATTCTGCACTCCAGTGCAGTGTCGATGCATGTTCGCTGGAACTAGATATTCGCACAGAAGGTGTATGTTTGTCGTCCATTTCGTGCACTGTTTCTGACGAGGGGACCATCTGGCTGAGGTTGAGGAAGTGTAAGTAATTGGAAGGGGCAAGCGGCGGGCGAAGAATAGTAGATATGCTTCCTTCGGCACCTCGCCAGGGGGAAGGCGAACATGAGGCTGGTCGCAGCAGCGCTGTACGAAGCAAAGGGAAAACCCATGTCGCCGTCGCTCTGACGGCACTCTCAGACCACCAGGCGACACGCGTTCATCGGCCGTTCTATGCCAGTCAGACGGCATGAAAGGGTTTCAAACGTGGATACCAGGAAGGTAGTAGGAAGAAGAGGTCAGGTCGTAAACAAGCAACAACTAGATGTCGTTAGGTGTCGTTGGGTGTCGTTAGACGGTGTTGGATGTCGCATGGGATCGTGAAATATCGATAAATGTCGCAACTAGGAACTGTGTAGTCGCTTTAGGCTAGAAATTAGCGTCCTATAGAACAACGGGACGCCTTCCTGAGACCTTCTAGCGTCTTGGAGGTCTCAGAAGACGCCGGGCAACAAGGGCGCCACGAGGGAACGAGCATATCCCTTCGGAGAAATCGGCCACATGTACCGTAGGGAGCGGCCTTGGAGGTAGGTCCTGCAGGTGAGGTGGTTGCAGTTTGGTCCGGCCAACAATGGACCCTCCTGAACGAAGCAGATCGATGGGGCTCCGAAGCGATAGGTATAGTCCCGAAAGCATTCCGCTCCATCGTGATAGCACATGTCTCGCCGGGAAAGGATACTGTGAACATCCTACATCGTATCGGGACTCGTGCGGCGGATGTCGAGTGAACGCCGTCAGAATCCGTCCTTCTGCCCAGTGAATGGCAGCATTCTAGCGACCGTTCCACGTCGGCATGCATGGCGACTGGCCGACTGCTCGAGACACTGGAACGGACTAAGCAACACCTTGCGTACTATACCTACAGACATGTAGACTCCTGGAAGCTGAAAAAAATCTTCCTTTCCATGTCAAACTGTGGTTCTGTGGGATGGTCCGTTACCTACTGTTGGATGTCGGTAGAACTATTAGCTCTACGTGTCTTACTTCTCTCTTCCTCTCGCACCCATTAGACTGCCTCTCAGGCCTACGCTTCTCCCTCCTGCACATATGATTATTCCCTCACGCCTCACGCCTCACGCGCCCTGACGTGCTTTCTCCGCGCATATCAAGGCAATGATCCTGCTCAGCTCTGCCGACTGTGACGCGTGCTCTTTAACCACCTTTTCGTCCACGCCGTCACTCTTGGACAGCGCGGCCGTCGTCTTCAGCATGCGATTCTGCAGGTGCAGCATCTTCTGCAGCGTATTGTCGAGAAAGGGCGCCGAGAATGCCACCGAGTCGGGAGCGCTGTTGTTCAGTCGCATTTCCAGCTTCCGTGGCCTCTTTTTCTCCTGCTCTTGACCTCCCTGTGCCTGTGCCTGTGCCTGTGCCTGTGCCTGCGCCTGCGCCTGCGCCTCTGCTTCGGCTGGCTTGGGCCTGCTCGAGGTGGTGGTTAGAAGTAGCCAAAGTTGAAAAGCCTAAGGTACCTCCGGAGGCACCTCCTAGGAGGTATTCCGGCAGAGGGACTACCCGCCTGGCAGAATGAGGGATGCCTCAGGTACTCAATGATCCATCGACTCACCTCTCCACAAATGTGATGCTCTCGGCCATTTCGGCGACGCGATTCGCAATTCTGCTGGCCATAATGGCATACGCAGAGGTCACGCCTCCTCCGCCCGTCGCGGGACTGTCGCCTGCTACTGATGCCGCTTTGCGCGCGGCGGTGCCTGTCGATGGTTTCTTGACGGGAGCTCGAGGCGCCGTGGGCTTGCGAGACACGCCATTCATGTGTGGTGCGGTATGGACTGCTGCCGCCATCTTTGCTGCTTCGATGCTCTAGATGCAATGCTGGCTGGCTGGGAGAAAGAGAATGAGAAAGAGAAAAGCACAAAAAGAGTTGCAGTGGGCCGTGGACGTCTCTCGAGTTACCTCGTGTACAGGCACAGTGATACCCACAGCAGTTCTATACGTCACAGCGGTGCGGTTGGACACACAATCCGGTATTGGACACACAATCCGGTACGCTGTACATGAGACAGGGGTGATGATCTGTGGCTGGAGTCGGTTGGCGACCTCATGGTGACTGCAATGTGTAACCGAGACCTGCGTCCAATGAAGGAACCCATTTCTTCTCCACCACTGACACGGCCTTCGCACTGACACGGGCTTCACTCATTCACTCACTCACTCACTCACTCACTCACTAGTGCATGGTGATGGCGACGGCGACGACCAAAGCCCACGAGGTCACTCAAGCGGGAGTGAGCCTGAGTTCGAGCAATGCAAACCCAAACCCCATCCGACATGGCAGTCTGGGCCAAGCAGAGCGCGCCTTCTCGGCTGCCTCGACCTTCATGTCTGGCATCATGGCCATATCGGCCTCGCAGTTCATCGGAGCACCGCTCAAGTTGATCGATGCCCAGTTCTATGAAGCCTACATGGCCTGGACGAAAGAATCCTTCGCCGTGCTCATGACCACCATCACCCAGTGGTGGGCGCCCACTGTGGTGCGAGTCAGCGGCGACGCGACCATGAAAGGACAAATCTTTCAGATGGACGATGGGACGTTGAAGTGCAACTTTCCGCACCGCTTGGTGCTCATGGGCAACCACCAGCTCTACACAGACTGGCTCTATCTCTGGTGGATCGCTTACACCAACAAAATGCATGGCCGCATCTACATCATTTTGAAGGAGAGCTTGAAGCATGTTCCCATCATCGGTTGGGGAATGCAGTTCTACAACTTCATCTTCCTCAGCCGGAAATGGGAGCAGGACCGCTACAGCTTCAAGCGACATCTCGATCATCTGAAGAACCCGAAAGATCCCATGTGGCTGCTCATCTTTCCAGAAGGTACTAACCTGTCCGAAGTCACCAGGCAAAAGTCTGCAAAGTGGGCAGAGAAGACGGGTGTGCCGGACATGAAGCATCAGCTTCTTCCACGAGCGATAGGCCTACAGTTCTGCTTGAAGGAACTGAGAGCTACCACGAACTGGCTGTATGACTGCACCATAGCCTACGAAGGCGTGCCAAATGGTATGTATGGTCAGGACATCTACACGTTAAAGTCGTCACTGTTCGAAGGCAGGCCCCCGAAGTCTGTCAATATGTACTTTCGCAGGTTCAAGATCGCCGATATCCCATACGAGGACGACGAAGCCTTCTCCCGCTGGCTCATCAATCGATGGCGAGAGAAAGACTACATGCTGGACTACTACTACAAATTCGGGAACTTTCCTGCAGAAGATCCGGCCCAGGCAATGCTTGCAGTAGAAGGCAAACGCAAGCCAAAACCAGCAAAGTCGATCTCAACGTCTGTCAAAGGTGGCGGCTGGGACGAGTTTCTCAGCATCTTCGGGCCCATCACAACTGCTGCAGGCGCCATGTCGAGTATAGACATGAGCGATCCACTGAACTTCGATGTGATGATGCGTAAAGTGGCACAATCACAACAATTCAACTTGTTGAACATTGGCAAAGCACCCCTCGCTTCGGCACAGCAAGACGCAATTCGCAAGGCATTACTAGCTGCCAACAAAAAGAACCCACTTCCTAACACTGTGCTGGATAGACTCTTGAAAGCACCTCCGAAGACGCAAGCTGAGATGGCAGAGGCCCTGAAGCAGTCTGGAACCCCCGAAATGGCGAGGAAAGTGGCAAAGGCTCCAGCAGTCCGTACAGCTACCTCCAATGTACAGCGGACAGCGCTGGCAAAGGCAACTGCGCAGAACGGGCCGGCCACAACGCCAGCACCTCTTCCGAGCGATACGCTGAAGAAGCAGGCCCCGCTAGCAAATATACAGAGCACAATCACGCGACCAATTACTACGATGGCTGTTCACGCTGCTGGCGGCCAACTGAAGCAATTGGCTACACAGAGAGCGAAAAACAAAGGAGCGGCTCTTCCAGGTCAGACGACATGCGGAGCGCCTAAACCACCCAATGTAGCGGAGTCCAGGCCTGTCACTGGAGCAACGAAGCTGCCTAATGGACTTGTAAATCGTCAAGGTCCTGCTTCCGCCAGAGCAGCATCTATACCAGGTAGACCACTCAAGTGTGGTACAAAGAAGCCACAACCACCAAAGGCTGCGTCTGTGCACGGGATCCCAGGAGCGAGGACGAAGACGCCATTAACGTCGAGTGCCGCCATCGCATCGGCTATGAAGAAACAGGCTGCAACAAAGAGGCACAAGCCTATAGGTACGCTGAAGTACGTGAATGGTAATAGTGCGATGGCGTCACCTTAGCAGTCCGTGATGGTGTTGGTGTCGGGTTTCCCGTGAACTGTCGGCATAAATCTATCTGTATGTGGGCAGTAAGCGACAACGTGGCAATCCAATAGACAGAACGCTCACGGGCGCTGACGTTCACTTTCTCCACGCAATATACTTTGTACTAAGGAACTCAGACCCTTGAAATGCCATACCATATGGACATATGTAGGTACATGTAGGAGGTAGTGCACCAAACATCACAACCACACACACTGGCACACCGTGAGGCAAAGAGGCAATTGATGAGTCTCGGAGCGCATACCGCGAGCAAGGATGTTCATCGAGATGTGGCTGTGCGTTCCACATGCATGCCGCTCTGCGTCATTTCCATGCAGAACAGGTTGGCGCGAAACTTGACTCCAGGTTACACGATTGCACACGATCGGCGGCATCATCGAGTTTACGCCATGTGGTGGTGGTGGTGGTGGGTGGCTGTTGTGGCGAATTTCACGCTTGCTTACCACCGTGTCAATGCTCTCGTGGTCTATACACTGCATCAACTCCCATCACAGCTCGCAGGAACTACACGACTTTCACCTACTTACAGAAATCATGGAATGGGCCAAGGACTGGGTAACGGATAAACTCGCCGGCTATGCTGCCACTGGAATACAAGCTGGTGGGAGTCTAGCTGGTAATGCAGTCGGCGGCGTGGGCTCGCTGATTGAGAATACTGGTCGCTCAGTGGGACAAAGTGCGAATGGTTCGTGCACCACTTGCCAGTACTTCCTACTGATCTTCTGACTACCAGGTATCGCAGGTGCTGTTGGCGGCGTGGGAAATTATATCAACGGCTATGGAGAAGCTGTTAAAAACTCGATGGCTGCGGATGGACCGGTTGGTGGGACTGGATATGGTTCCGGGGCCAAAAAGACCGCTGTACAGCCCAGCAGTGCTGTGAAGAAGACTGCGAATGAGACTTCCAAAACAACTGCTACTACACCCTCTGCTGTTAATGGGGTTGCGAAGAAGAGTCTGCCTTCTATGCCCAAAGCTCTTCCGGCGGCCGGTATGCCTTCAAAACCACCGCCTGCTACAACGAACCGCGTGCTGCCAGCGAAGAAACCTATACCTGCTGTTGCCACTGCAACACATCCTCCAAGCAAGCCCGCGCCTGGCAAAGGTACACCTCCCAATGCAAAGACCACTTTACCGAGACCGCCGATATCCACTTCACGAAGTGAGCGAACAGCAGACGGTAAGGTGAAAGTCTCGGCGATGAGTCGACCATATCCTGTCAAAGCGACACCCGCAGGTAATGGTCCAGTAAGACCGGCGTCGGCTACAGGTTCAGCGTCTTCGCGGCCGCTGCCTGCACGAGCGCCAGTGTCTACAGGTCAAAGTCCTAGGAGAGGAGATGGCAAGATTAGGATATCGCCAGAAAGTCGACCGAGGAGCGTGAAAGTCTGAGGAAGAGTGGAGAGTCGTGTGCGCCTCCTCGGTATACACAACCTACCTACTGTACCTTACTTAGTATAGGTTCGAAATCATCGTTCAATGTCAAATTCTGGCGTGTCGCTGAACTCATGTACCGACCAACTAGTGATTGTCGCCCATGATCCAGACTTTTCAGCTTTGTTGCAGTGATCACATTTGGTTGCGTTCAGCACAGCTGCTTGAACTTGACTGGCGTGCTTAGTTACACGAGTCTGAGGTTCTTGCGATAGTTGGTAATGGATTTTGCTACGAGGAGAGAGAACGAATAAGAAGTCGCTATCCGACGGGGAATCCCGGGCCTTGGCGTCCAAAATGGCCATCCCACATTTCAGTCGCGAACTTCGACGTCTTCTTTCGACAGGGTCGAGTTACCAACAACACCGCCAACAACAGTCAAGATGGGTGTAAGTCGCATTAGCGGAGCATTTGGTGGACAGTGAGATGCCTGCGCGATCGGTGAGGCGCTGTTGAGTAGCACTCGCAAGTCAAACACCGAAATCGAGGCCTCTGGACACCGATCAATCTCCTTCCGTACGCTTCGACATTACTAGGACATTTCGCTGACAGCTTGCGCAGATTGATCTGGACAACCACCATGTGCGCTCCGGCCACAGAAAGGTACATACCTACCATTGAGCACTCATTTCTCGTCAAGAGAATGTCTGCAAGTCTTTTGTTCATACATCAGGCGATTAACACGACGTTCAGGCGCCTAAATCCAACAACCCATACCGCCTCCTGCTCCACAAGTTGTACTCGTTCCTCGACCGCCGTACCGAGAGCAAGTTCAACTCCACTGTTCTGAGGAGGTGCGTAAAGAGCATGAGAGGGATACCACACAGTATTTGGGTCGATTGTTGACCACGAACAGACTGCGTATGTCGCGCATCAACACCCCACCGATGTCCCTCTCCAAGATTGTTGCGGTTTCCGCCAACAAGCACAGCGCCGAGGCTCAAGAGGGCAAGATCCGCGCAGTCGTCGGCACCGTCACCGATGACAACCGTCTCCTCGAGCTCCCCAAGCTCAGCATCTGCGCCCTTCGCTTCACTGCCACTGCTCGTGCTCGCATCGAGAAGGCCGGCGGTGAGTGCCTCACATTCGACCAGCTCGCCCTCCGCGCGCCAACCGGCTCCAACGTTCTGCTCCTCCGTGGTCCAAAGAACGCCCGTGAGGCTGTCAAGCACTTCGGTTTTGGTCCTCACACCGACAAGGTACGAAACAGCATATCTTGCAGTTCCTGGCACCTTTCACTAACAACCTTTACAGAAGCCATACGTCGAGAGCAAGGGCCGCAAGTTCGAGCGTGCTCGTGGTCGCAGACGGTCGAGAGGTTTCAAGGTCTAAGCCAGTCGCTCTTGCGCTTCTGGTTTGGATGGGTTCAAGGGATGGTTTAGGCGTTGCAGTCAAAATATGGCGTCTTCCAAATGAGCATGAAAGGATCCCTGCATCGGGTGTTTCCTCGGCGTGTCTGCCAGGGTATAAAGAAGTCCCAATCGCTAGGCAGTGCATGGTATGACAAAAAGGATCAATCTTGAACCCCATCGTTCAGTACTCCGTCTCTGTGCCCAGTGACTTTGTCGCAATTGTGCAGCTTACTGACAGTGGTCGACATCTTTCGAACCCGATGCAAACACTGTGAATTCTTGTAGATACCTATATATGTATCTCTCTCTATGGTAGGGTGGCCCGCAGAGGCTTTCTGTCGCAGTGGTACAGAAGTCCCCATATGTATACTAGCCATGAGATGTATCGTCTACTGTGTGTTTGTGCATGAATAGAGTCGTTATTTTCTTTTTTTTCTTTTTTTTTGATTTTGTTTGTTCGTTTTCACTTTTGATGCTGCAGCCGGCCTGATTGGGACGAGCTAGGAGGTAAAACTAGGTAGCTTTTGAATTTTTATGGCGCTCCCGTCCAGTCACCGCTCGAAATTCCACAAACTACCTTACCACCTCGCTGCCCACACAGCTTCGCCACAACACTCGCTTTGATAAAAAAGAAAAGGTACCAACAATGGCATCCAACAAGACCGTGGGAGTGCTCGGTGGAGGCCAGCTGGGACGCATGTTGGCCGAAGCAGCAAACCTTTTGGAAATCAAAGTCAACTTCCTCGATGCCGTCGGATCAAGTGCCAAGCAGGTGTCCGGTCACGATGGTCATGTCGAAGGTTCATTCAAGGATAGGACCGCAATTCAGAAGTTGGCTGACCAGTCCGACATCATCACTGTGGAAATCGAGCATGTTGATACGAAGATGCTCGAAGAGATTTCGGACAAGGTTGATGTACAACCGTCGTGGAGAACACTGCGCATGATTCAGGATAAGTACCTCCAGAAACAGCACCTCGAGAAGCACGGCATCGCATCGACGCAATCCATCGCTCTGTCCGAGCCGACTGTGCCCGAGCTGGAGCGTGTCAGTGGCGAGTTGGGCCTGCCGCTGATGTTGAAGTCGAGAAGAGATGCCTACGACGGACGGGGCAATTTCGCAGTCAAGACCACGGCAGACTTCACGGCCGCACTCGAAGCTCTCGCTGTGAATGGTGATCTGTACGCGGAGGCCTGGTGCAACTTCCGAATGGAACTTGCAGTCATGGTGGTCAAGACCGAAACGGGAGTGCTCTCATTCCCTACAGTGGAAACGATACACGAGGACAGCATCTGCAAATTGACCTACGCGCCCGCACGAGGAGTCAGCCCCGAAGTCAACCAACAAGCGCAAGATCTGGCCAAACGAGCAGTGGCGTGCTTTTGGGGCAAAGGCGTGTTCGGAGTGGAAATGTTCTTGACCACGAGTGGCAAATTATTGATCAACGAGATTGCACCTCGCCCACACAACTCGGGCCACTACACCATCGAGGCATGCCCGGTATCACAGTACGAGGCCCATCTTCGTGCGATATTGGATCTACCGCTCCACCAAGAAGATCTCCAACTCCGCGAACCGAGCATCATGCTCAACATCCTGGGCGGCGATGCTCCCGACTCGCATCTCACCATTGCGCGGGCTGCTCTGCAACAGCGTCGTACCAAGATTCACCTCTACGGGAAAGGTCAAGCACGCAAAGGCCGCAAGATGGGCCACCTCACAGTCTGTGCTCCTACCATGAGAGAAGCCGAACAGCTTGTCCAGCCCATGATTGACCTCGTCGATCAAGGAAAGCCTCGAGCCGCGCAATCGTTCTGTAGTCAAGAAGAGGAACCTCTTGTAGCAGTCGTCATGGGATCCGACTCCGATCTACCCATCCTCCGTCCCGGACTCGCAATCCTCACCAAGTTCGGTATCCCATACACCGTCCGCATCACGTCCGCGCACCGCACACCCTCGTGGATGGCACAATTTGCATCTTCGGCCTCGACGAGCAGCATCAAAGTCATCATCGCCGCCGCAGGAGGTGCAGCTCACCTTCCCGGGATGACAGCCGCATACACTCCTCTGCCCGTGATTGGCGTTCCTGTCAAACCGAGCATCGGCGACGGCATGGACTCCCTCCTGAGCATCTGCAACATGCCTCGTGGGGTCCCCGTGGCCACCGTGTCCATCAACAACTCCGTCAACGCCGCGTTACTCGCTGCGAGAATCCTCGGATCCGCCGACAAGGCCATCCGGCAAGTCGTGGAGAAGTACATGCGGGACTCGGAGAAGGAGGTGAGGGTGAAGGATGAGAGACTTCATCAGGTGGGCGCCGAAGTTTATGCTGAACGGTATCTGGGCAAGTAAGTGTATATACCTACCTACCTACCTACATACTAAAGTGAGAGTGTTTCATCTCCCTCCCTCCCTCTCTCTCTCTCTCTCTCTCTACC